>JAHWXV010541605.1:0-10625 GCA_024586415.1 Phrixothrix hirtus | reverse complement strand
CCTATAATTTTATCTCTGTCTGTCTTATGTTTCTAATGTTCGTTATTAAACTACGATTGTCTTTACTAAATTCAGATAACCTATGACGAGCCTTATTCTTCCTTGATTACGACTGTAAGTGAAATTATCAAGGAAAAATGAATAATCTAGAATAAACTGCAAGTAAGTGCGGTATATGCGAAAGGTTAACATACAGCAAATAAAAATCTTGGATAATATTATATTATATACCAAGCGACTACACCTCCTCCTTTAATGCCGAGAAAGAAATACTCTCTCGAGCGATTAAAAGCACATTGGTCCCGAGGTATATTCATTATTTTTTGCATTTCCGAATAATTTTAAATTCAAAGGATAAAGGGAAGTAAAATTACATGATTTTGGCATTAACATTTCATTTGATTTATCAACGTATGCTTCACGACAAATACTATTTAAATTTTATTTGCAAAGCACTGTAGCCATACGTGGTTTTAATTAGTTAATTTCTGTTATTACCATGGATATATTTTGTTTATACGGGAATGAAGGTACCTGAATTTCCTTTAGTCGAAAGGGAGATAAAATAAATTTAATCCCGCGTGAACAAAGTTAATAATTAGCCAATTAAAATTACATATTGCTGAAAGCGTTACTATAGTGCTTCGCAAGAAAATTTAAATAGCATTTGACCGTGAAGCATAGATTGATAAATCAAATCACCTGTAAATGTCAAAATCATGCAATGTTACTTTCTTCGTCCTTGTTAATTTCAAAAATTTTAGAAGGTGTAAAATATAATGTCAATTCTTCAGGACTAAGATGCTTTCTAATCCCTGGAGAAATTGTTTCTCTTGCTATCCGCTCGTGAAGTATATTTTGTCTTTCGAAACTGAAAAGGCACTTTAGTTCCTTCGTATATAATATACTACTAAAACGTAAATGAACTTATTTAAAACTTATAAAAATAAAACTAATAAACCAATTCAACGTTAAACCGATATAAAATACCGTACACAGATAAATTAATCGAATTTAAATTCGTTGTTTTTAAAGACACAGAGCAACAACCAGCGAAGCGAAATCAAGATAGAATAACAAATGACACTATATGGGATATTTTCTAAGTACGGTCGATAACTTCAGACCGAAACTCCTTAGAATGTTTTAAGAAAAAAGGATTCTATAAACATTTATCCGGAAATGCTTGATTTCCGAGATAAACAGAAAAAGATTTTATTCTTTCACATACATTTCGAAAGGTTCTTAAAATTTTGCAACTAATTTGTTTTAACGTTGATTGTCTCACACTTTCAAAAGTGAGAAATACTGAACAAAAATTGCAGATAAAAGTAATACTACTACCAATCATGCCATTTCCTTAGCGCGGTAGGCAAAACTGAATACCAAGCCCACACCTTCTCAATCATGGCCTACACCCATGCACCAACCCCTTATAACCTATATCGCTACGACTACCCTTCACCACACCTCCCAGTACTACAGTATATCCACATCATCCCACTATTACCCACTAATTCTACTATTTTTACTATCACCCATTCACTATTATTCTCCATTCTTTTTGTCCTTACAGACTTCTTTTGCTTCCATTAAATTCATAAAACGTTTTTGGCAAGCTCTCCTAATTCTTAGTGCTTTTTATTCTCTTTCCTTTTACAATTTCTTCAATCATATTCAGCCATCTCTTTCTCGGTCTATTCCTACCTAGTTTTCCATTCATATCTTCCTCTTTGTTAATAGTTCGTTACTCATTAGTTCCACATGTCCAAATCATTTTAACGCACTTATTTCGTACAGTTCAGGCAATTTCTCCTTCATCTGACACGCAACCATCATCCATTCATTGCGTATTCCGCCACGTCCCATTTCAACACATGCAGCTCTTAGGTACCTCATATTTACGGTGTTTATTTTACCCATATGCTTCTTCTGAAATACCCAAGTTTCATTGCCATATAAACCAGTCGGAACAGATACACTGTTATATACAGCTTTCTTTGTTTCCATACTTAACTGCTCACTCTTGGTTGCTGATCACACGTTGCCAATTATTCTCCTGCCTGCATTCACTGTGTTTTAAATTTCACTATCTGCTCGCCCATCATTCGCAAAAATTCTGCCAAAGTAAACAAACTTGTCCAATTCCAAAATTATCTCTCTACCCAGCATCAGCAGATATATTTCCTTTTCACCTTTGCTATTGAAAACCATTACCTTTGCTTTGCCATAATTCATTTCCAAATCCATTCTTTCACTCACTTCTGCAAATTTATTCAACATTTGTTGGATTTGGCTCATACTTTTAGCTACTGCATCATCTGCATATATCTACACTTTTACATCTTCGCTGCCTATATTTATACCACTCAACTGCTCACCTGCACTTCTCACGTATTTATCCATAAATACATTAAACAGCCAAGGAAACATCACACATCCTTGTATCACACCTTGCTCAATTTCAAAGTACTCACTAATCACACGGTTCACTCTCACGAACGCTCTGTTTCCATCATACATTGCTTTTATTACATTCAGTAGTCCTCCCTTTACACTATACCCTGTCAGAGTTGCCAATAACTTGCATCGATTTACACTATCATCTATCATTTGCTTTCTCTAAATCCACAAAAATGTACAATACATCTTCTCATTAACATGCATGAACTTCTCGGCCATTTTCGCCAAACCAAAGATTTGATCCACGCACCCTCATCCAAGCATGAACCCACACTGTATATCCCATATGCTGCTTTCAGTAATTATGCGAATTCTATCAATTATAATTCTACCAAACACCTTTCAGGCTACAATTAATAAACTTATAGCTCTATAGTTCTTGCATTCATGTCTACCACCGTTGTCCTTGTACAGGGGCACGATCATAGCAGTCTTCCAGATGTTTGCTTACTAATTGCTTACTAATTGAACACAAGCATTAAATAGTTTGCACAATCATTTAGTTAGTCGCATACCGTCATATTTCAAAATTTCGTTTGTAACTTCATCCATTCCAGCAGCCTTCCCATTTTTAAGCCTTCTTACTGCATTTCGCGCTTCTCCCATGCTTATACTCTTATCGTTCACTTGAGTTTTATTTATTCTGGCATTTAACACTTATCCCAGTATCCCTGTTACCATACATCCCTTTAAAATGTGCTTTCGAGCGCAATATCACTTTACTTTGATTCCACTCCATTTCATTTTTGCTATTGCGTATACTGTTTACTCGGTTCGCTACACCCTGCTTTGCATTCCCTACCCACTTCCAAAATAATCTTTTATGACGGTCAAAACCATTCTGCATTCTTACTCTCTCCTTCAGCCTCAGACGTTCTTTACTCTCCTTCATAGCTTCCCTTGCATGCTTCTTTTTAATCCGATACGCTTTCAGTAGATACATTCTATTCTTCTCATCTTTGATTCCTATCATTCTCTTATACATTTCTTTCTTCTCATTTACTGCATCTATCATGGCACCATTCCACCAGGCGTTCTTTTTTGACCTTCTAATCGCACTCTCTCCACATACTTTAGTGCCATACATCAGGATGCCTTTCAACCTCTTCCATGCACATTCGATGCCACATTTTCCAATTTTATACCTCCATTCAGATTCTTCTGGCAATATTCTCTTCTATAGGTTTTGTAGGTATTCCTCTTTCACTCTAGTCTTTCTTACAACTGCCTTCTTTTTATATACCCACTTTCTACCAAGCTGAATTCTAGGCATTACTAGAAAATGATCCATCCCACATTCAGAACCACTCATCACTCGTGTGTCCTTTACCAATTCGCGTAACCTCTCATCTTAAACTATTAAATCAATCATGCTTCTAAACTATCTTCTTTTCCAAGTATACAAATTGATACCCTTATGTTTAAACCACGTATTGAATACAAGCATTCCATTTTCTAAACATAGCCCAACTAATGCTTCTCCATTCTCAATCGTTCTAGGATCGCCCTAAGGGCCAATTACACGATCTATGTTTTCTCGTCTTACTCTCACCCATACATTCAGGTCACCCAGTAAAATCACTCTATCATTCGCATGACATGCATTTAGTGCCCTTTCAACTCTGTCTAAACGGTTTCATATTCATCCTGGTTATCACCATCCACCAGAGCATAGCACGTTACAACCATTACTTTCCTGATACCTATCTTCATTCGAACCCGGAGTAGACGGGGAGACTCCAAGTCATGCTCCCTTACATGCGCTTTAGCGAATTCGCTCAAAATAGTTCCATTCCCTTTGAACTATGCGTCCAACTCTATACTCAAGGCCAGAAACATAGGCTACCCTCATCTATCTCTATCACTTCTTTCCCTTTCCACTTGGTTTCACACACACAGCACATTTAGCCTTCTCTCTCTCATTTCACTCAAAATCTCGTGTTTCTTTCCATACATCCCTCTTGCATTCTACGTTCCCGCTTTTCATTCCATGTTCTCGCGTTTATTCCAAGGTGGGCAAATCTTGTTCAATCTCAGCCGCCCACCATGGCTTTGATTATCCAAGGCTTTTCTTTGGTTCTTTTTAGAAATATTTCTAAAGGTAGACATGATTGCTAGCCTAGATCGTACCCTATGTCGATGTAGCATTCCCTACTTACGGAGTCTACACCATACCGATCAGTGTTGATGTATTTAGCCTACGTGCTACAAGCGCAGCCACAATCCTAGCATTACCCCAGGCATGACTAACGCTATTCTATATAGACTAATCTCCCTATCACGAACGGGTTACTCTGCAGGCCAGCGGCTATTAGGAAGTATGCGTAATGCACTGACACACTCGAGCATGAAATAAAAGTAAAATATTCATTTTGTAGTTATCTTAGTTACCTGCTTGGTACCGAATTTTTTACATTTTATTATTCGTAAATTGTTTACATGTGAATTAAAACTGTGAATTAGTCAATAATAGTTCAAAAATGAACAACTTTACTAACGCTATATTTTATTTATGGCCTAGCAAATGAAAGTGGGAAGGAATCTTGACGTATTTATCAGGAACTTTATTCTAACAGAGTAAGGGTCATGCGCTAAAACATTTAAAAGATTGCACGGTTGCAATCGTGCTTTTTATCAGAAAGTGGCCATTTTCGACATCTGCGTAATTTAGTACCCGAATTAATTATTTCATTGGTTGCGTTGTTGGTAGTAACTGGTCATTTTTGTAAGAATAAGGTATCAGCTGGCAAAAATTCGATAGACTTTTTTTATTGTACATCAATAGCAAAGTTTGAGAAAAATAAAATATTTTTAAAAAAATATTATCGTTCCTTAACTCACACCTAACTACGCCGCTGGCAGTAGATAATAATTGATTTTACACTTTACTAACGTAAATTAAAAGCAAGATTTTAAAATATAGCGATTTGAGGATCGTGCTGAATATTCGACCTTCCTATTCTGGGGTACCAGTTGATTCCCAGGCATTGACTTTAGGACCATCATACCTCTACTTACTGTATGAGCTTCTGCTTGGTCTTGCTGGAACCATATAATAAACTATAACTAATTCATAGCATTAGCCAAAAATACTGTTTTGAATAACTGTGTTTTCAAACTCATTCTCAAAGAAATAGTGACCTGGAACTTTGCTTGCTGTGATTGTTATAAAAAACATAAAGATTCTGTTTTGCCAAAAACACTAAATTAATTCATTCCTTTCTTAACGTAGTTGAAATGGGCTACATTGTTCATCGTTAGATGTCCTTTGACAACCTACGAATTTCATCCCCCTGATTAAGGCTTGGAGCTCTTCACTATTTAAATAGAAAAATGTGCAATTCTATTTTATTAAATGAGCCTAATAGCCATAATTCTTGTGCTGCACCTCGCGTGAAATAATTTTGGTTCGCGTTTGTTTATCATATTACTAACTTAGAGAATTCTAACAGGGCCTCTTGGGTTTTTGCTACGTTAAAAATCTCTACTGGCAGTAGAACTCCTCCAAATTAGGCAAAATTCTAGTGGGCATGGCAAAATAGCTATATGACAGTTCTAGTCCAAGAAGGCCAAGGGAAATTTCGCATCACGATCCCTCAGCCAGAAAACAAACAAACAAACAAACAAAGCTATTGGTTTATAATTTCCTTGTATATTTTTACATTTTACATGTTTCTTAAAGATACAATAGTTCTATAGTTTGCTTAAAGTTGCTTAATATTTTAATTACGATACTACAAAATATTTATTTAGTAATTATCTAGTCCATAACCTTTTCTATAACTTATTAAAATGATTTTAAAAAATTTTCTAAATATGGAATCGTTTACTGTAGCTTGATATGTAGTTAGTTTAGCACCATTAAGCTTGTAATCAATAAATCGATAACTATTTTATATAAATATCCAGAATTGTGTTAGACATTTTTAATAAATATAGCAAAAAATAATCTTTAATGTTATACCTTTAAATATTTTCTTAAATAAAACAACTTTCAATGTTAGCTAAATTTAATTTTTTGTCTATTATAAAATTTTACATTCAGCTAATGTAAACTCCTCAAAATAAATCATACCTAACCTAAATTTCTACTTGTTTAAGATATAACTTTTCATAACCATGTTTTGCGATTATAGTACAAGCTTTAAAGAGTTTTCAGGTAATATTAAATTTTTGTCGTTAGTTATTTGTTCTTAGAAAAGTATATAAATTTATATTTTACTATGAAAGTTATTTGATTAAATCTATAGGTAAGACTATCAAAATTAAATTATATAGTTTCAAAATCCTAAATGAAATAGTTAACCGAAATGGGAACATTGTCAATCGACACATTTAGTTGTCGTTTCTTGACACGTAGCAGCCTGATATCCTTAACATTTGTACGTGTAAAATTTAATAACAATTCAGATTCAGCCAACGACGAAAAGAATTCCCTTCGCTTTTGAGTACATTAGCTTCAATAGTTTATTAATATTAAACTTAATTGAATGATTTTAAAATTAAAACCGACCTAAACTTGAAGGGTCAAATTTAATAGATGCGCCCTTGCCTATAAATTTACCGCATTCACAAATTGTTCTTTGATTTTTCTCGTGTTTTAAGTAATCAAACCAGTTACATTAACATTAATACATTTTTATGTAAATTATAAATCGTTAAAAATACTACACTATGTTTCTGAACAAAACTACTATATTTCTATTGAAAAAAAAAGAAACGTTCATCTGTGCGTGCGACGCCACGTTATTCTTGGTTACTAATTTATTAAATGTTATAATAACTTGTCGATATTATCTAATTTAGGAACCAAATATTCAATCACCTTACTTTAAAACGCCAACTCAATGTTTTTGAAGGTTTTACAATTCATTATTGAATTGCCTAAATTTCAATTTTTTTTACTTAGGTAAATGTATACCAAATATATTTATTAAAATCCATCAACTTAAATAGGAAACAAAATTATATCAAGTAAATAAAAATCAAAAACTAAGTTTTCCCAGAATATTAATTTATAGATTATTTATCTTTGATATTATTAGAATTTTACCATTAATACGACGCACGCCTTACTTTACATCTTATTAAATTTAATATATAGTAATTTTAACATTTTAACGACTATTCGTATTAACTTTTATTATATAAGTATTTTATCCTTAATGTTTTCAGTCGCTCTTTATTTTCAACTGTTAGAGTTATTTATTCCCTGATGATCTAAGTTTTAAGGTCCGAAACATATGTAGGATACGACAATAAATATTTTGGGGAAACCACGTTTTTGATTTTTATTTACTTGATGTATACCAAATAGTATATTTCGTAGCAAGGGTAGTAAATAACCTATTACACACGAGTGACAAAGTTTGTAACGTGTACCTGAAATTGAGTACAAAAATTCTTTACTGTTTGCTATTAATTATTTGTTTCACCTTAAAAAGCCATTTTGTTTCAAGAAATTCAACTACACGTTAATGATATTTAAATTTACTATTTTAGTTAATGACACAAAACACTCTGTATCAAGTTTTTGTAGTTTGCTTCCTGCCAATTTTTATAATTAATAGAAAATTAACTCATTTCTTTGTTTATAGACAAAATAGACTGCTGATTAAACAACGATTAGTTTTGTAAACAAGTCGACAGGTCAAGTAAAAACCGTAAACTTGATTATCCTTATCAATTTAAACATTCATGTTTATCATGTAAACGGAAAATCTATAGCTTTAATTACTTATTTCTCGCTTAACGACAATTAAATTCATAGTTCTAAGAATAGTTTCAAATCCGCTGTTAATTTACCTATCCGTAAATAAATTAATCTATATTTTGATTTCGGATAAGCTCATAATTCATTTTATTTGTTTTGTGAACCAATTAATTATGTCAAGATAACCTGGGTAACAATTGACATACCTTTAAATAACTAAGTTGCTACTTTTATTTATATACTATGAAAATTATGTTTATTTTTCAAATTACGTGACAAAGTGTACATAGAGTCTAAAATTCATACACATGGAAAATCGTATAAATATCGCGAAGAAATTCGAATTAGAACGGCCTTTTATATGCCTTCGAACGAAGAAAGTTCTGAATAGACTTTTGAGAAAGCTCATAAAGCTTAGTCGGAGCGTACTTTATTAAACGAACCACAATAATTATTTTGTTAAGCAAATTAACCATTGTACGCAAGTTTAATATATATCATTCCATAGGACGTTAATGGAAGAAATATATTAAATCAGGTTTAAATCCAGTAGGTTTTCTGAAAATTAATTGTTTAAACGAGTTCATTAAACAAAATCATTTTACAAGAAATTAACCCGATTTGATTATTTCAACCAGCAGACACCCGAATGTTTATTGAAGTCAATTTTTAATTCAAATTTTGTAATTAATTAATTTCGGCTCTTAACGTTTCCCTTACCTGCGTACGCATCTTGCAATGTTGTGAAAACGTCGTCGTGCTAACATTTATCCCTATAAATAAAATAGCTTCGCTATCTCCTTCTGTATACTGATGGACATTTTTTCTGGGAATGTTGATTTCAAAAACCCGCACAATTAATCCTAAAGACAATAAAATCCTAATATCTAGCACGGTAACTTCAACGCAAATTAGCACAACAGCGTTTAATAAGAACTCTGTACTCCATTAAACATTCGCGTTGTCAGTGATCTTTTAAAAACAATCAGTTGGGTCGATGTTAATGATCTTCGCATCACTAGCGTTACTGCATACACACGACCTCTAGTGAATACACTAATGTACGCATTTGTTTACCGCAATGGTTCATTACAAAACTTACATGAAAGTTTAAATAGATATGTACAAGAATTAGTTTGTCGTAAATAAATCTTTATTTATCTTTAAAATTATAAATACATGCAAATAGTAAATGTTCAGAAACTACAATATGCATTTTTATATAATAGGTCACAAATAAACCTAATTAAAGCTGAATCAGTATTAATTATTTAACAAGAATAAAGTTAAAGTTTCTGAAATATAATAATTAATCTTCTACAAATACAATGTTTAAATTTCAGTACAAATTTTATAGAACAGTGTTTATTTAAAACACTCTGAATAGAACTAATATCTAAAGAGAAATTATAAAATTTTTTCATAGCATAAATTCATTTTTAAAGGTAATCGTAATGAAAACCGAACTGCAGTTAATAAAAAAGTATAAATATACAACCTAAGTGGCAAATAAAGTGCACACCCTCTGAAATCCCACCCCATTCCTTTTTAATAACCTTTACTGTAAATATTCCCACATCCTCCGTTACTTAATATCAATATAGTTTTAGGTAAAGGGAACTTTTAGTATATTTAACCAACGAGTACGTTACATATTGACGCAACGAGAACCAAAGAAGCCTGCTTACTATATCTTGCAAATCTGGACCCACACTTCGACTTTAAAGCTAACCCATGGCATTGGACATAGCCTTTGTATAACAATTGAGCAGGATTGCATGTAAGGCCTGTATTACAAGTTGTGTTACGAGCACAGCGAGTAACGTAAATCAAATGCGTGCGTAATACAGCTCTATCACCCGTGTACTTTACAAATGACTTTGTTCTTTCTTTGTCGTCAAATTAATATTAAAAAAATTAACTATGTTGTCAATTAATGTTTTTGAATTATCAGTCCATTTTATTATTATTGCTTTAGAATAAGAAATTTACTTTCTATTTCAAGAAAGTTTGCACTTAATTGTAAAATCTTGCAAGATAGTCTACCACGGATTCTAGCTCAGTAGCAAAGCGGTAGAGTAGGGGGGGTATGGTGTAACTGAAGTAGGTAGACAGTTGTCAAAAAAATACTTCTCGGTTGGTCTCCTCTTTGTTTGGATTAAGCCGAAGTCGGATTAGGTTAAAAACAAAACAGAGTAAAGAAAAAATAGGGCGCCAGTCGTTCACTTTAAAAATCCCAAAGAACACCCGAACGACAAGATGTCCTCTTATAATAAGGTTACTTACAACTAGAACTCAGGTATCTGGAACAGAAGACCTAAGAAAACCTAAAGAAAGTAAATTAGGCAAAAAAAGGAGGTTCGGTGAAATTATAACAAGATAACTTAACAAGTAATTAGGTATTTATTCAAGTACCCAGGATATTACTCATCAGTTGTAATAACATTAA
>JAHWXV010541498.1:0-14139 GCA_024586415.1 Phrixothrix hirtus | reverse complement strand
TTTGGTAGTTACAATGTACATTTTTGCAAATCATTCTGAGACATACGTTTTGTTAACCATATGTGACTCTAATAAGACGAGTTCTTTTACACACGTTAGTATACTAGCAACCCGCACGGGTGCGATTTACTAATGTGGCGTCATTTAGGTTTATAATAAACATACGTAGCATGTCCTCATAAATATCGGGTATTTTTTAGAATTCTATGTATACCTACTAATACGCACGTAACTAAATAATTTCTTTATAGACAATGTTGATAGCTTTTTTCTCATGAGACAATAGAAACAGGTTTTCTTTGGAAGTTACATGCGAAAGGGTTACATATAGCTGTTCATATGAAAAACACTCAACGCTTAAACCTATTCCTGCAACATTGAATGTTTGACCCTGTGCTTTATTTATTATCATTAAAAAAGTCACTTTTGCTGGGAATTGGAGTCGTTTAAATTGGAACGGTAGATCCGTTGGTATTAAGGAAATCCGCGGAATCAGAACGAATTCTCCAGTACCACATCCTGTCAGAATTGTGCAGTCAAAGAAAAAGGATTTTAATGTCTTTACTTGCAGGCGTGCACGATTGCACAATATAGAAGGATTAAGACTCCGTAATAATACAATAGACAGTTCTACTTTTAACATCAGCTTTTGCGTGGGGGAGTCCACAAATTTGCAACGAATTAAAAAATTCTATTGGATAATGAGCAGCTTCATCGAGATCGAGCACAGTGCCTACAGAGTAGCATGTTTGCGGCGGTGCGTCAATCTTTGAGAGAATCAAGTCATTGGGTTTTGCATAGTTGCTCGTTGATAGATGATAAAATGGCTCTTTATTTGAACCAAAGTAGTGAGTTAGTACTTATATAAATATTATCGACCAATTCTTGAATGACATTCATTCACCAAAACGCAAAGCTTATCATTGTAGAGATTAATTCTTCCATTATCTTGTGGTAGCTGTCCATTACCTATTTTGAGCAAGAAATCTGCAAAAAGTCTGTTTTCACCTGTTGGCAACAAAACTCTTATATTGGTCTTAAGTTCCAATTTAATCACATATGGTCCAAGGTAAGGTTTTTAAAGAAGCATTAATTTTGTCAGTATGTGTCTCTCTCGTCATGATAGATTAGATTTGGTGAAAGTCATCCGAGAACGAAATTGTACAGCCATCGACAGGTGAGTTTGTGTTGCTCAAATCGCGCATTGTCCTGTCTAATGCTTCAACGTAAGTCTTGTTCGACGTAGTAGGCTCCCTCCGAACTACTAATGAATAGTCACGTATCAACTTTCCATTATTACTTTGTTTGAAAATGCTACAAACACTGCTAGTATCATTAGTAACAATTTTTAGCGGAAGTTTGAATGTTGCGTATGCGGTTCGACTTCTATCCAAAAGTGTAACTGCAATACCAGATGATGCGATGGCTAATGCAATTTTATCAGTAAATCTTCTTTGCTTAGGACCAAATTGATTAAAAATGTCTAGTCCGCACTGCCTGGAGCATTGAGGAAAAATGTTTTTCCTTCGTTGCTATTTATCGATGATATTAGAGCATCGCATAATTTCTTCTGGTTGGTGTTCGTGCGATGTTCATCTTGAGCATAACTTGTAACGGTCTTAATTGGTTACAATACGTCTCTCCGATGTATTTGGCACTGATCCTATCTGAGTTTATATAAATTGGCATCGACAGTCCAAATTTCTTAGTAGATTTACGCGAAACTAGTTCCATTACTTGGTACAATTCAACCAGTGCTTCGTCATAGATGTTTTGACCATAATAAACGTCATCTGATGTTAGTTCTCGCCGAATTCAAATCAAAATGTTTTCAGCCATATTTTCTTGATATTTATTTCACAAAATTACAGAATTGGTAACTTGGCAAACAAATACCTCAACAATCTTTTTCAATTGCACATAACAGCCTTAGATGATACGCTGTCTCAATTGGACTCATCCTCCAAGAGATCCATCGTTTTGAATATCGCTTGATAGGTGTTATAAGTAAATGGTAAATTGTAAATTGCTAAGGTGTGCAAAAGATGTCGGGTCTTTTATAACATGAAGTGAAATTCTCAAGTAGAAACATTTCTGTCGTTGGGATGAACTACACAGACCCCCCAAGAGCATCTATTTTTTTAACGCTGGGCAACCCATGAACTAGAGTGCCTTGTTTTCTCCGTTGAAAGGCTTTGAACGTCTGATTCCACGTATAGGAACTTGGAAGTTTGTCATACGTCAGGATTTTTGCGAAATCATCTTGAGCATATAACTTACAAAATGCCGTTAATGTTGTATCTCGTGGATTACTAACAACATTATGAATGTTGTTTTTGGTAAAATAAACCCCCTGTCCGTTTTCTAAATGAACGGCCAGGTGGGTAATCGTGGGTGTCCAATCATGCACGCTAAATGATAAAATCCTCCATATTGCTTCTGAGCTGAAGATGTAGCGTCCAGATTGATACTTCTCAACTTTATTTGATAACTGTATGCTGAATATAGCTTAATCTTTCACTTTATTAATATATTTAGTAACATATTAGATTGATTTTATCGAAGTGCTATGCTCAACTTGATGTGAGTTATAGGGAATAACCCACCGGCTGTCAATTTCTTGGTTTCGTATAGTAGCAGTTTGCTCCCCTTCCTCAGGTGACAGTCACCGATATTTAGGATATCCATCGTCTCCAATAGATATTTGACTCTGGAATGATTTCGAAAATTCTTTAGTTTAAGGCTCTACATAGGGTGTGACTATATGCTTCTTTACAATTTCGTAAAGAATTTGATCTTTTTCTTTGTCCAGTAACGCCACTGAAATAATGCCGGATCAAAATCCGGGCTAATCTTACTCACTATCCTTAATTGCAGACAGATATGTGGTAAACCACGTTTCTGCCATTTAATATGTGGCATTGAGGTGGACCAAATATGTGAACTTTGTATATGAGATATACGAGTTTCTGAATTTTTAAATGGAATACTCTATTCATTACACCGTATCTGTCTTATGGAGTTAAAATGGTGTGGTTATTTTCCTTGATTTATGTTCAATTTGAATTACACATTGCAGCTATAAGTAGTTCAGGTTTGCCGTGACATAAGGCATTGCGTCCTACATTTTTCATGAAAATATCAAAGTCCATCCGTGAACGATGAAGGTAGTATAAATCAGTTGTTCGATTTCGCTGCCGTGTTCATTCGATTGTAACGTATCGTGCAGATGAACGTAATGTTTTGCTATCAATTTGTATAAATTGGAATATATACAGCAATTATTATTTGTCTGAGGTCGTGTGAAATTGTAATTTGTTTTTTATTCTGAGTACTTGCTAGCATTTTGAAAATAACGTATGTCTAATTCGTATTTTACTTATAAGTCTGATTTGAAGTAGTTTGGTGATGGTGAATCATGAAACTACCTAGGGCTTCATTTAAACTAAAAACATATGTTCTTAAAGTTAGTGTTTGTGCATCTAGTTTTATATTCTTTGATCAGCTGTATACTGAAGTATTTGAATTTAAAATGGTTAAACGTATTCTAATACTGTTGTAAAAATCAATAGAGGATTATTTAGAATTTTGCTTAAAACGGTTTAAATCAATCTTTAAATTTAATATGCTACGTTGGCGTTCAGAGTTATTTGTTAATGTTTACTTTAGAACGCTTTAAGGATAATATACATGACCTGTGAATACTCCTAGAATAGCTTTTGCAATTTATTCCTTACTAAGGCTAATGAGAGTTTTCTTATGTATGCATTATGTCCATGTAGTTACTAGAATTGGATAAAATGGTCTTCTATGGCCCTTATGAACACAGATAACTTGGAAGGATTATCGTGGTCAATGGGAATTTCATTTAATAAGGAGGCATGAAAACCTGTTGGATAGCTGCTATGATTAGTTTGCTTAACATGCATTTGGTTCTGAGAAGTTGTCAATTTATTTGCTGCTAATTTTTTGGTACCTAAAGTTGATCTATTGATTTCTAAATTTTCTGAACCTTAATTTTCGATTGATGTTAGTTTGAGTTTAATTTTAGAAATGAATTTTTGTCTAAACGGTTATAAAATTAGCTGGTGTAAACCAAAGGCTGTTAATTATTTCCAAGACATTCTAATTTTTAAATAATTCTTAATATTATGTGTGAGACTGACAGAAATTAATTAACAATTTAATTTTCATTATTTTTAGTTATTTATTATACAATTTTAAAATGTGTATATAAATTTTTGCGTATACATTTTTTATCTTCTGCTTTGGTTAAATAACTTGTTCGTTCCAATTACCTCTAGTCCTGTAGATAGTTGTTGATTTTGGCAATGCCATATGTGGAGTAAAAATATTCTTGTCTTCCCGTTAAGGGAAATCTTCCTATTAAATTAGTTGTATAATTTAGGATTAATATTTAACAACAAAACTGCCTAACTATAGCATTCGTCGATATTAGGTCCGTCTCAAATAGTACCGACTACGCCAATTCAGTTTTTCACGACAAATCTGTATTTTTAGAAAAATGAAACATTAAAAATACAAAAGCGAAGTTTAAAACCTTGATTGAACACTTCAATTACTAAATATTATAAAAACTTGTTTATAATTTCTGTTTTATGAGTTATATAGTATAACGTAACGAGTTTAGGATAGGTAAGATATCTTACATTACATATTGATGATTAAATACATAACATGTTTTAATAATTTGAAAAGATTACATAAACGTCATACAAGTTTAGATAGGGAACAAGACAATTAAAATATAATAAAATCAACAAAGAAACTAAATTAAATTAATTGATAATTTCGAAAAAAATACGTTTGACGATCATCAGAGTAAGGCATCGACCTTTACACTTACACAGCGAAATGGGTGTTTCCAATTTATTAAAAATTTAATTGATACTCTTGTTAAGAATGAATATTTTTACAGATATTTTAATTGAATTGATTTTCTTTAGTTTACATGAAAATAGAAAGCAATGTTTAGAATTGAATTCTTATTTTCTAAATTTTATTATTGTCCGTAGATTATTTAATGCATGTGACATGTTGTTGGCTACTTCGTTTGAAATCTATAAACAATTATAATAAATTGCTTTATTACGTAATTTAGTTACGTAATCTTTGTTTGGTTTTAGAATTGAAGTAGACAAACTAGTTCGAATTGTATTGATCTTTATTAACCAGTTCAGGGTTAACACTCTTCTGAATAACGGATTTTAATATTTACATTACTTTTCTTTACCTGCAGAGAAATTTTGCATAATATGTCTAGTCAAATGTTTACGTTAGTCATCCTAGCGATCTTACCAATATTATTTAATAACGACTTTATTATATTTCACCAAGTAAATACAATACTTTACGACCTGTACATGTATTGAAAATTCAAATAAATAAAATTTTAAATCAACAATATTCACATTTAAATATTAAAGTACACCAAATCTTAAAGAAAACGTTTAATGTTTACAAACGCTTCAGTCGTTTCTCTTTGCAAATTAATGACAGGTAGTAAACAAGAATTTACTAGAATTTTATTAATGTGCATCTGGTTCTTTAAAATTATTTATTCAAAATTAAAATCGAATTTTAAAAATTAAAATAACTGACATGAAGCTTTTATTTGTTCCTTGAACGTTTAAGATGCTTTGATAAATTCACTTACGGTTTAAATCTTCGTTTGTATTTTCTTCGATTTTAAATTCTTAGACTTCTCTCTGGCTATTCAAATTCCAGGTTAGCTGCTTTTAAAAGGATTTACGTCCCTTTATATATTCAATTCAAACTTACGGTCTTCTCTTAAGTTGCGCCTATGACGATTGAATGTTATTCAATTGTTTACTTTAGGAAAATTTAATTTAAGTTAATATGTAAACTTCAGAGCTTAATAATGCCATGATCCACACATACGTGACACAAAGTAAGTCATCTACATTTCTAACTTCAAGAGATCTTAAAACCTCTTTTCGCTTGATTAATTCACTGGCGCAAGAAGACAGAAGGTAACGCAAAATTACGTCCTTAGGTCTTTTATTAACATTTGGACATCCCAGTTCTGTGTTTTCTATCCAATCGGATGATTTCAAATTTTAAGATTTTTGGTTTCATGTTTCAAGTAGCGAACGTTAAATTTCTGTTCAAATCGTGGTTTTTTCCCTTTGCACCTTACGGCTTAAATCCCGGTTGCTTTTATTGATGCCGGCAAATAGTGCTTCCCTTTGGCGGCGTCTTATCCTAAGAGATTTTATGTAAAATGCTTTATTGCATAATTCCATTTTATATCCCAATGATTTGAATTTTTATTTTTTTACACAAATTTTAAAACTCGCTCGCGATTTGTTTATTACGGGCACTTTGAACCTTGTAAAATTATAAATTTTTATAATCTGTGAAACTTAATAATACTAGTTATTTTATATTACAGCAAAATTATTTATAAATTTAAATTAAATGACAGTTTATTTAAATTTCTAATGTTAGAACAACGTAATTTTTTACTTATTAATTATGGTGTCTAACAATGTATAACAATAATGATCGAATAATTTATAATAATAATAGCCATAAATTATTTTAGAAGAATCACAAATTATTTTATAAATCTACACCTATATTTTTTTAATACAATGCATGCAATTCAGAAAATTAGTATCTCCAAGTCACAAGCTTTGCATTGCAAATTTTGATTTAGAAAAAGTTAATTTTTGTATATGGTGGTGTAACAATGCGTAGCTCTAGGGGTTACATTTTATTGATATATATTTTAAGTATTTATAAATTTATTCTACTTTGTTGAGGTTTTTTAACGGAAGATCAATGAGGTATAATGTGTATGAGGTGTGACAGTTAATTAACGAAGTTGATTAGTTATGCAGTTGTTAGGTATGCAGCAGTTAAAATTTAGAAATGTTATTCTAATTAGTGATTGAATTATTGCGGTATATCTACATTAGTGTTGTGTTGTTTTGCCAAAAATTATGTAAGAGTCAAAAATTGAACAAACAATCAACTTAAAGCTTTTAGTGAAATTTGACAAAAGTGCTACCCGAACGTATTGTACATTAAAATAAGTTTATAGAGATAATTGTATATTTCGATACGTATTTTAGTGCGAAACAGGAGGTTTAGTGTTGGCAGAAAAGAAGTTGAGGATGTCTAAGCGCCAGCACGTTCAATGTCTGTTATAAATGATGGCAAGATTGAAAAGGTTCGAGAAATTATTAGAAAATACTGACGTTTGAGCATGATAATGATTACTGGGATATCAAATATGAATGGGGATGTTTTAAGACAAATGTTGCAGAATAATTTAAACATGTCAAAGGTATATAGTAAAATAGATCCCAAGAACTTTATACTGAACCAGAAAGAGCTCTGAATTTCAAACTAGAATGATGTTGTAGATAACAATAAGTGAAATTTAGGTTTCTTAATGCTGTTATTACGTTTGGTGCAATATGGATCTTCGAGTACGATTAAGAAACTAAAGAATAGTACATGCACTGGACGAAGTCAGGCAATTCTAAGTGTAAAGTAAAGCAAAGGTAGGAAAGTTAACCAATACTGTTACACAGAGAGTTTAAAAACGATGCAGCAGGTCCGGGAGACGAGGTGTGAGTTGTTGACAATTAGCTAGATTTTATATCAAGATAAGACATTTATTCATAATGATTTATCTGTGTAGCAGTTGTTGATCCTTAAGGGTCATTGTCACCTTACATACTCACATGATTTTGCATTACTTGGCTTCTTTTTGGTTCCCGAGATAACAATCCAGTTAAATGGGCTCATTTTGAAAGACTTGATGACGTAAAGAAGCAAACGTCAGAAGTTACTATGCCACTGACAGATAATGAGTTATAATGCTGTTTTTACTAATGGCAGGATGCGTATGTAGTGCTGTGTAATGTACAAGGCAACTGTTTGAAGGGAATTTCTTGTAGTTCCGATTTTTGTTTAATATAATTTTGTAATTAAGGCAATCTCCTCATTTATTTGTCGTACCTAGTTTATTCGATATTATAGTTAGTTTCACGCATGATGTATAATAACACAGGAGATTCGATGGTGCGACACTAAGTGAAGTGGTCGTAAGTTTTCAGGTGAGCAAATGCAGGAATGGCTTATCGTGGATGCGCTCAGCGATAGTTGCTCCTATGTTACTACATAATATACACGTGTAACTACATAATATACACGTGTTTATACAATTTTCCAGCTTGTCTACTCGTGCAACGATATTTGAATTAAATTATATAACAAATGATACCGTTATTTTCTTTAACATTAGTAAATGATGGGACGCAAGTGCCTTGTATATAATTGTAATTCGGGGGATTAAAAGTCAAAAACGGTTATGTTTATTACATAAAGATTGAAATTTGGAAAATCCGTTCTTCCATTTCACCTTTAAAAAAGTTAAATACATAGTTCATAAGTAATAAAAAAAAGATGTAATGAAAATATAATATCTGGGTATCTAGTTATTATTTGTCGCTTTAAAGGGACTTATTTAATTTGGTTGACAAATTGCAATAACGGACGATTTAAATTAGTTAATGCTGAATTTAATGAAGTAGGCGCAGTATAAGAAAATGATCCATGAAATGTGGTTGTATTATGTTGTGGTACAGTAAAACTATTTATTCTTACGTTAACATCATGTATCTGTGATCTCCTTTGTAGTAGAATATATAAATAAGTTGGTGCTTTAGAGTTAAATAATTTATACAAGAAATTTAAACCTAAACGTATTATTCTATTAGAAATTTTAATTTCATTACACATTTCTAGGTACATGATGTCGGTAAGGTAAACTGCATACAAATCTAATGCACGCAATTTGAATCCTCTGTACTTTTCTTTGATTATAAACAGAAAGTAATAGTAAAGATGACTGCAATATTCAATATTTAATTAATTTTAATTGGGACTCTTGCGCTAATAGATTTTTTAAATGATAAAGTGACTTTAGTTTGAAAAGCGGAACCTGATAAACATTTTGGACATGTACGCTAAAACTTAGCTGACTATAGTTCCTATGCACACAGCCTTCATTTTGTTGAGATTAAACTTAAAGCCATTTTCACTACACTAACTAAAAATGTGACATAGGTCCATATTAATTGGGGTTACCGAATATTAATATGAGATTCTAGGAAACCAATATAGATCTGTAGATCATCTGTGCATAAGTGCATATTTGAATATTTAATTGCAGTAGACAAATTGTAAGCGAAAACTGAAAATAAAATCGGCCCAAGGATGCTTCCTTGAGGTACTCCACTGGAAATTAGACCTAAAAGATGAAACATTACCGTTAGTTATGCCATTGCTTAGGGCGCTCTAAAATCGCTGTAGTGTAATTTAATTTTAACCAATATGAGATAGCTTGGATAATAGTAATTTGATATGAATTAAAGCTTTGATCAAGTAGCACAAAAATATTGACCTTGGAGTTGTTATATGCTAAGGCTGAATCATGAATTACTCTAAATAAGGCAGTTTGAATACTAGGTTAGTCCAGAAATCTCTATTGAATATCTGTAAGTGTGTTATTTGACGTAAATAAACTTTAAATTGGGCTGCAACTATTTTTTTTAACATTTTCGAGAATGATGGTAGTATAGAGATGGGTCTAAGATCATTAAACCATTAAAGGTTTTGAGACTTTGGTATAGGTTTAATATCAGCCATTTTTCACATTTGAGATACTATCCCAAGTATGAGCAAATAATTAAATAGTTCTCTGATAGTATGTAAACAAAACGGAGAATAAGATTTACCATTTTTAGGGTTATCGTATTGCATCCGTTAGTTTCATATTTAATACTAGCAGTGATTTGAATATATCTTCATAAGATATTCATGTTAGGGATAAAACACTTTCAGTCACTTTAATGTCTTTAAAACATGCTATTGTGTTGATGCATATTTCAGAAGCACCCGCAATATTTAAGAAGAAATTATTAATTTTATTGAATTTACATAGATAACGAGGTAAAAAACTGTTCATTTCTTTTTGTGCAAACTCCTCAATTTTTGGAAGTATTCTTACTAATTTGTAGTGTGTGGCACACCTTTCGTTCGTTTGCTATAGCTACTTTGATATAATTCCTTAATTCTGTGTAATAACGTCTGTTTATTACAGTTTTCGTATTTATACATTTTTTCTATGCTTTTTTCTTTAGCTAAATTATTTTGTTTAAGTTATAGGTTATATATGGTTTATAATTTGTTTTAAGTTCAACTAAGCATACGGGTGCATGCATATTAAAGAGACTCACTACAGTTTGATTTATATATTTTACTCTATTGTTAAGATTTATTTTTCATTTATATCCCGCCATTGAATCAAAAGAAAATTTTCAAGACCAAAATTTCTAAAATCCCTGTACAATGCAAATTTAGATTCTGGTTTGTTCCGTTAATTTGAAACGACACATATATCAATGAATGATCTGTATGCGCTCCAAATTGATATTATCACAAACTATATACGAGGTTTGTCCGAATACTATCCAATCTGTGTCTATAATTTTGCACCATGGTTACCGAGTGCTATCTGTGGAATTGTAGGTTCGTTTATGAACTTATGAAGTTTCCGTGCCAGTTTATAAGCTGGAGACTCTCTAATACGTGAACAATCCGTATTTATCTACAGTACAGTGTTTGTTATCTTGTCAATGAGAATTAAGGAGGAAATTGAACAATGAATTTGCATTAAATTTTGTTTTAATCCTGAAAAATCACCACTAAATGACTAAAATGATGTAGAAGTTTCCATCTGAGTCACCATCAATAGGAGCATGCCAAAGTCTGAGCAATGTCGTCAATCTTGTTTGTTTTTTTTTTGATTATCAAGGTGTCGTGCATTACAAGTTTGCCCCACCATACCAGATAATCAATAAAGAATTATATCTTGAAGTGTTGACAAGATTGTGTGATACAGTAAGAAGAAAAAGGCCAGCTTTTTGAATTAGCGGAGATTAGTTTCATCATCACGATAATGCTCTAGCTAGTTTGGCACATCTCGTGCAAATGTTTTTGCTAAAATACCGCATAATTCAGCTTCATCAACCCCCATATAATCCAGAAACTGTTCCCTGTGACATTTGGCTTTTTGTAACATTGAAACTACCACACAAAACGAAACGATTTGATGATGGCAACATAATTCAGGCAAATACGACACGTGCTATCAAATCTATTCCAAAAGCTGACCTTCCGACATGTTTCGAGAAGTGGAAAAATCGATGGGAATGGCTAATGGAGTCAAATGAGGACTATTTTAAAGGATATCACCTGTCGCAATCAACACAATAGTGCTACTATGATTTTATAGACCCAGGTTGGATAGTATTCAAACACACCTCGTATGCAATGTATTTAATAATATATATTACGTCTATCAGAACATTATGTAATCCTTTTTGGTTTATTTATTACTTGTTTTAAATTGTGGTCAGATATTATTGACATAATAAAGTTTCAATCTGGAGATTCATTTAACAGATTAATATTTAAGTCACGTCATAATAATGTAGCCAGTTTCTAAACAAATTTTTTAATACACAGTAGGTCCTGACTACATTGAAATTAGAAATGTTTATTAATTTAAAAGGATAATCAAGGTTTGACCAGGTTTTAGATAATACTACAGCATCATGGGTGTTTTCTGATAAGAATTCTTTAAAAGTTAGAAAATTAGTTGTAATAAATCCTATGTTAACATTATTAACATTAACTAATAGTTTTTTGACGTTGTTATAGTTGATATTCCATTTACATACTTTATAAAAATTTTGTGTTCTCCATTACATCTACGTTGTTCAAGTTCCGATTTAATACCTCTTAAGTATTCTTGTTGTAATGGTTTAATCCATAGGAATAGATATACGCAATAAATAATTAATCTCTTAGAGCTGTATTCTGCTCTTTAAGATGTCGATAGCATCTCCTTTAGAGACTAGTTGTATCTTAAATAGCGCAGGTTTATTAAGTATTAAAACTTTATTTCACGAGTTGATGCACTAGGTCAAAGTTTTTTAACTTCTTAATGCGCGAAACGTCTTTTTAATGGCATTTTTGTAGTGGAACCCCTGGCTAGTATTAATAGTATATTCTTAATGTAACACGTAAAACAAGTAAGTTCTGCGGAACCCCTGAATGATCTTCACGAAACCTCTGGGTTCCGCAGAACACAGTTTAAGAAATGCTGCACTAGGCGCAATAGTGTTTATTACCTCTATTACGTTGGAAATGCCTCCAGACGATTCTTTTAAAAATTATAAAATTGTTTTCTCGTTTCTGCCTTTTTATAACCATTTATAATTATCTCGGTTTTATAAAAGTCGCCTAAATCCCTTTCAGGTTTCATTGATATAATTTTATCTAATTTCAACTGACTGTATTCTTAAGGTCCTCGTTAGATACTAAGAGTTATTCATTATAATTTTCCACAATGCCAGTCTCAATACAATTAAAGGGCTTCCAGAGGTATCGTGATATTAGCTGATCACATCATATAGGTTTTTAGAAATATTTGCACATTTGTTGCGCCATTATAAACAATATATGTTAAACTCGTGGTCTTCACAGGTACTGGTACCCGACAAATTATGATTGAAATTATTGATATATTAATTTTGCAACAATTGTAATTGAATTTCTTATTAAACGAGATCACTAAAACAATATTTTACAGCATAAATGTAAAACATTGAGAAAAAAGATAGGGAAATATCTAGCATATTCATAATTAAAGTAAGTAAAAGGGTCTTCATTAACTTCTAATTTGAAATTCAACCTTTCTGCTAAAAATAACAACATAAAAGCGATTGTTCTGTAAACAGGGGCGATATCCCGACGATTGAAATAAAATCTTTAAAATTACGATGGTTCTCCAAATTTCAACTAAATCACGTTTTATCTTAAAGTAAATTAATTAAATTCATTAGAGTAATTATTCAATCTGCCAACAGGTAACCAATATTGTCTCACACACTGACTAGGACATGCGGCAACCGGTTTTAGGCTCAAAGTTGGTAGAGGTAAAATTTTGAATTGACTGCTACTTGCCACACAGAGAAAATCTCCGGTATTATAATATAAGCTATAATGTCATATAATTGCTGTATACCCTTAGTATATATCTAGAGCTCGCTTGAAACTCCACGGTACATAAAGGAACTGGTAGCGCCAGAAATCTTGCATTTCTTGTAAAATGAGGTGAACCACATATTGCAGCAAACTCCGCTCTTCCCCGTGTTGCACAAACTTTGATAACTTATATGACACAGAATAGGTTATTTTATTGCGTTGGCCTTCTAAATCATCAGATCTATTACTAACAAAATATCTGCGATATTCGGTAGGAAGCTAGTAATTTAAATGAATTATGGTGACGAAGAAATGAAGTATTGAACGTTATACTCAAGAAAGCAACCAAAAAGCTGTTTGATTTCATGGGTAGCAGATTAAATTCAGTAATTAAGAGTCCTAGTGGTTACACTTTCTATTAATTTATAGGCTATATCATTATATATTTTTAACAAACGTTATATGAAGCTAGGCACCAATTTCAACTTTTATTTCTTCGTATTTCGCTTTTTATGAACGCGGATTTATTTGTCAACTTTTATTTCTTGGCAGAACTGGATCAACCTACCGTGTGTTTGTTTCATATTATCAATCAATAACTTCTATCTCGAATTTTGATTAACTTCTTATTAATTTTGGTATTTTGGTTCCTCAAAATTATAATAATATGCAGCATTTGTGAGTTATCTCATAATCCCATGTTATTACGTAAATTAGACAATCAAATTACATGGCTAGTTATACTGTTCTTAAAATATTACTCTTGTTTGCGCAAGCGAATACAAATTATAGCACAGTTAATGAATTAGAACAGTATAATAAACATTTTATACTTTTAAAAACAAAGCATTTTAAGTTTTATAATGGGCGACAATATATATATATATATGAAGTTAATGTTTTAAATTTATCTGAGTTCGAGCCTCAGCCGATGCAGGAAATTTTTAATATGTATTAAAATACTTGTCATAAAATTTTCATTTATATATATATATATATATATATATATATATATATAATTATATA
>JAHWXV010541477.1:0-10021 GCA_024586415.1 Phrixothrix hirtus | reverse complement strand
CACAAATTGTGGAGGTTTACGCATTATGAATTATTTATTTGTATTGGAAAATATTTTTTATTGACATTTAATTTGCAAAATTAATTTCATTACTGGTCTTTATTCTGTACGGTTAGAATATTATTCTCTTACTAATATTTTAGTGGTAATAGGGAGCTTTTTCTTGTAGGTTGAATATTTTTTCAATTTTACAATATTACATCATCTGATTACTCATCGGAAATTTTTAAGGGTAATATACGGAAGTAAAATAACAAAATTCTTATATATCTGTTAGTTTTGAATCCATTTTTATGACAATTGCTGACGATATCTCTTAAATTATTTGATTATTTTTTTACCTCTTTATTATTCTAAAAATCTATAGATGTTGAAATAAAAAATATAAAACCGAAAATTTAAATTTTCTCCGCTATCAACTTGTGGTACTAATTTGTCTAGAGACCTTTACTTTTACACATTTTTATAAAATTTAAAATTAATGTAGCATTTAAAAATATTTAAAAATGTGTAGCTATTAATTTTGTAACCAAGCATTTTCTCTCATTTAGAAATATCCAAAATGAGTCGAAGCCGAAATCATAAATCATTTGAAATATTTGTTTAGGATTTACTAATTAGGAAAGCTTACTTTGTATGAGACTTGTAAAATAAAATTCTTTCTTCTATCGACGTGAAATGAAAAGCATTTTGTGCATTACAGGGTGACCAAAATTTGATGTTTTATAGGGAGACTCGAAAACTAAGCTATTAACAGATTGAATTTTTAACATTTTGAAAAATGCCGATATTTCTGTTATTTAGGAAGTATTGAATAAAATCATAGTAAGTTTTATTTTGTTTTATAAAACCTATAACATATGTTTATCCGACCAAATGCAGTTGGATAATAAATACTAAATTAAATCTAGAAATTATAAGCGGAGAAAACACGCCTTCAAATGCTTGTGATGCTTTGAGTGGTCATTGCAGTTCAAGCAACTTTTCTGGCTAAATGTGCATGGACTTTTGGTGCTTGATTGTACAATGCTCCTAAAATAAAAACGAATGTCTGTTTATTGGTAAATGTGATTATGATACCTCCATAAAATAGGTGCGCCTTGTGAAATATTAATATTTATAAAAATAAGCATTACAAAAATTATATAAAAAAATCATTGAAATATTTGAAGTGAAAATATACAACATATTTTCACGTAAGTTGTAGATATAATGTATTTGAAGTAAAAATAAACAAAATATTAATAAAATAATATAAAAAAGATGACGTTATTCATTGACTAGTATTAATAATTTCGATAAAATATGGCGATCTTCATATAAATACTTTGATGTTAAATTCTTTGGTTATTTTAGCGTTATTGGAACTTGTGTTTCAACTAGCAAGGTACTGAATTTGTATTCGTGAACAAAGCAACCAAAACGTTACAAAAACTTGACAAATGACTTGTTAGAAGCAACTTCTTCAAGGTACTAATTAAGTATTTAAAGACAGCTATTACTACTTACACTTTTACTATAAAGTTGATATTTCTTAAGAGTAATTATGGATTGTTTTTATTACGTTGCAGGTACTTCTAAATGCTACTGAAACGTTTAATACAAGTTAATAATTATAAACCGTAAATTTTAAAAATACTTTTACTGATAAAAAAGTGAATTAGGTAATTTTCACGTTAAAATAGAAATATATGTAACAGTTCAGTAATATTTACTGCGGTAAAGTAAATATAACTCCAATGCCCATTATAGTTACTTAAAGTTATACTTGGGATGATGTACAGTAACAAATACGATTTTTCATAAAATAATAGGCTTAAATCCCATTTACTTTCTTATACATGTTCGTTAAATAGAATTTTATTTCTTGAAATAGAAATGGGAAATTACTTCAATGACAGTATTCCGTTAAAAATGTTAATGTTAAATAGAAAACTTTGTAAAATAGAAGTTCGTAAAATTGAAGTTTCACTATATCTAGTTTTCCACATATCCAAATTTTAAATGGCTTCTCTTAATTGTTATTTTATTTTTTAAAGAACGGGTTAACTGCTTCACGCACTGTTGGTTAATTGGTCCCATATATGCTCAACAGTCATTTTATCACTTTGATTCGGCAACATTGTTTTATAAGTGCTTTTATGGAATACTAAAATGTAATTTGTAGACGAAGTTGCATTTGTTACTTAAATATTAAGTTAACCAACTGCGTAAAAATTTTCAATGAATAGTGCTATTGCAAGTAAACCGCTGCGCTATAAAAAATTTGGCCCGATCAAAATATACTACGAATTAGGTATCTTTTCGTTGAAAAGATGGTCGCGTAAAGCATATTAGTCGCAAGCAGAATACAGAGGAGCGTGAAAAATTATCAAAGAATGATGTGAGTTACAGCTGAGAGAAACCAAGATGGAAACGAAATGCAGGTCCGTAAGAAGACTATGGTGTTGAGAGAAGAAATCTCTAAATAGAAATCAGAGATGGAAAAGCTCATTCTCACTGTGGAAATTCTTACCAACAAATTTCACTTCTTTGAAGTAGAAGTAAAAGAAGCACAAAACAGGAAATGAAGAACAAGAAGAGAAAGAATATATACATTCAAATGAATACACAAGACAGGAAAAACACAAGACGGAAATAAAACACAAAAATTCACAAAATTGCCCCTATTGAAAATTCCAAATAGAAAGAAAAAAGAACAAAAAGTATAAAAGAAAAAAAACCGGAAGGGAACCAGAATATCAACCATAAGACACAAGAAAGTATTCACAAAGATAAAAGTAGTAGCTAAAGAAAATTGAGTTAGATTTACGTAACCTTTTAAACGTTAGTAAAGCGATAAAAACTTTTATGGAGAACGCGGGTGATTGCAGAATGATGTCTGGATCTTGTACAAGACCTTCGTCTTATTGAACTATGTCACATCTTCGAATTGCTTGAGGAGAAAGAGTTGAAAATTACCCTAAAAGGAATACCAAAGTGCATAAAAGGAAAAATGCAAGAAAATTTTCAAAGGCAAGGTTTCCTATGAGATCTTAAAAATATTAAAAAATAAAGAGCGAAGCGGCATGGGAGAAGATCTCACTTACAGAGTCAACAAGACCATAAGGATATAATATACTGTAACGAAACTAGTTAATTGTTTAAAAGTTTTTATGTTTACACGTATTCACTAAAATATTTATTTTTCAATACAGTAATAATAAACTTTTATATCTTTATTTATTTAAAACTAAAAACTAAAAGAATTTACTCTGCTATTTATATAGAAAGATGAAATATAGAACATTCTACATTACCAAGGAATAAAATTAGCCATATTGCTGATGTAATAAATTCCAATGCCATTACGCAATGCTGCAACCTTTAATTAATTTAGATATCAGTTGCAGTAATAAGTTATTTGTGATTACATCATTTATCTTAGTACTCTGGAACTTTCTGGAATGTTCTATGGAATTCTTATTATTTCTAATTTTGTTACACTGCCCCCTCCTTAACACTACTACGTCCCGTAACAGCGACCTCAGGCTTTGCTTTTGCGATGGTCCTATCTTTGGTTGCAAATGCTGGAATCTGCATTATAATCCATATTTGCAGCCCCAACTCTTGAAAAATTGACAGTCCACAGATTTTGCCATTGGGTGAGCTCCTCTTGGATTCCAACTACACATCAGGATCTTGATATCTGTGTCTCGAAATACTGCCTCTAACATATTGCATACAATGCGCCAGTTAAGCCGATCTAGACCGCAACCGAGCTTAGGTATGGCTAATTTTCCACCAGCACTTCCACAAGTCTTCATAACATGACTTCTGATGGGACAAGGCTTTCGTCACGAGGTAGTAAATGCTTTGCATTCCTTGGCGATGACGACGCAGTAGGTGAAAGGCCTTTCCTGCTATATTTCTTCTACCTCTTTTTAAATTCGACTGCGATGCCACGGCACATTCGAATGTCTTTAGCGACACAATAAACCAAGGGGTAGTCCACCAGTACATTAAACAAATTTCTGTATCCTTCAGTGGTAACCCCAAATCGAACTTTATGAGGCTTGAATAGATTGACATGGCTTATACTTTTTCTAACTCAACATGGTTCGCCTTTAGTTTACAATTTTGTAGTTGCGGTTCTGCATTCCTCCCAGCGTATGGGGATAATCAATTCATGTGAACCATCTTGAGATTTCCTCAGGGCAATTTCATTATTCGATAGATTACATCACTGATCCTGTTTATCACTTTATACAGAACTTCCCAGGGCCTTTGCAATTTGGGATAAGAGTTCATTGTCGTTGAGGCTCGTACAACTAAAGTAGATCATTGCGTTAAAATCCCCCCGTTTTGAAACTTACATTTTAAGGGAATTTCATTCGATCACTGAAATCTGGATATTATTGCAAATTCTCTCATGAATTGAATTTAGTTTATTTCGAAGACTTTCGGCTTATGCATTTCCATCAACCTCCTCCTCACCAGACTTGTTTCAAACTCCAAATTACAAGGTAGCCTAATTTCACGTCCAAACAACACGCTAGCTGGAGTCTCTCCTGTCGTTTCGTGTACGGCTGATCGATATGCCAGCAGGAACTGATGCAAGTACAGGTCCTAATCTCTTTGATTGTCCGAGACAACTTTTGACAAATATTTTCCCATGGTTCGATTCATGCGTTCTACCATTCCATTTGATTGCGGGTGAAGAGAAATTGTTCTAGTCTTGCGTATTTTGAACAAGATTTTGAAATAAGGCTGTTTCAAAATTTCTTCCTTGGTTTAAATGTAATTCTAATGGAATTCCGAAACGGGTAAATAAATCTTTCACCAATGTTTTGGCTACTGTAACTGCCTGTTGATTTAGTAAAGCGAATGCTTCGATCCATTTACTAAAATATCCTGATTCTTTTCCCGGAAATGGAACAGCTATATCAATTGATACTCTTTCAAATGGGATATCCACATTAAATTGCCTCACTGGTGCTTTTTGCTCCTCCAAAGAACCGTTCCCAGAAGCGCAGCTTACACATTTTCGGCACCGCTTCTTAACATCATCCTTGAAGTTTATCCAATAAAATCGTGCACAGATATTTTCCAGAGCATTCTTTCTTTACTCCCATATGCCTTCCTGGTGGACCACCATGCAGTTGTCGCAAAATTTCCGCTATTGGGTTTTTCGGAACCACCAACTGCATTCGTCTTCCACGTCTATCAGCAATTTCCAGGACTCTCTTCAAAAAGTCCATCCTGAACTTGCAAGGAATCCCATTAGGACCAATGTGCTTTAACAACGGAATTAAAAGGAGCCACTGCCTCTTAACCTGGTCTTTGATTTTCATTCTTCCATTTTAATAACAACTTCAAGTCTGGGTCGCTTTCTTAATCTTGTTTGAAATATTCCGCTTCCAGTCATCACTGGTTGCAGTAGTGCGGTTTACAAGAGGTTCTTCAATGTTTGCCTCCAACTGAGAGCGGTGTTTGAAATTTTATGGATAGGTTTGTTTGAATAAAGCGTCAGAATTTCAATTATTTCTTCCGGCTCGATGCTCTGTACTATTGACGGGACTGCTCGTAGCCTTTTGGCAATTTTCTTGCAAGTGTCCCCATTTACTGCACTTCCAGTATCGTGATTTAAATCCATTTGATTTTTGCGTCTTAAGTAGTGTCAAAATAATCTCTTCTCGACTCTCATCACCATCTTTGACTTCTTCGACTGTACGTACGCGAGTGTGGCCCTTCGATGTCTGTTTGGCTACTTGAAATTCCAATGCATGAGCCAATGCACTAGCAAGGTCACGCGGATGTACTAATATAAGTGCTTGCTGTGTTTCAGAATACCGAAGACCGGTCAAAAATGTTTGCACCCTATTTGTTCAATAAAACTTTCTGGAGTCGTTGGGTATGCTAATTTCACTAGCCGTGTAATTTCAGTTTCGAATTCCTGGAGGTGTGTTCAATTTTCTGCACTCGGTTCTTTAACCATATCGCATTTTCAATCGTGAAACAAGGTAATCTAAATTACTTTGCAGTTCATCCGGTATGGTTTGTAGAATGTTTAAAGTATTCCCAGGTAGAGCCACTATTAAAGCAGTTGGTTTTTTTCAATGGTCCATCCATTTGATGTTGGAGCTGCCACGAATTGTTTATGCTATTGGGCCAAGATATTTCCCCATCACACGTGGGTATTTTCATGCGTCTTCTAGCGCTTGGCAAGCCGTTTTCATCAGGCAAGTATTCAACATTCTGTATATTCACTTTTATTGATTGCTCATGAGGAAGTAAAAATACACAAAAGATGAAAATGTATTTTACCAATCAACATGCAATAATACATTGTACACTTTCACATTCCAACGATAAAAGACAAACAATATTATTTTGTAAAGAAAATACCAAGGAAGAAAGTGAAAAGGTTATTTGAAGTATTTCATATACTTAAAGTAATTAACGATTTGGGACATGCCAGTTGAAAGTAGTGCTTAGAAATTTTAAAGATAAATTGATTCTTAATCTAAGTTTTACTTATGCAAAAATTTAAAACAGATTTTGTCCCCAAGATGCTGTCAAATTTAATTTTTTATTTTACTTATCAAAATTATAAATTGAAAAATGTTTAATAAATGTAATTTTTGGGTGAAATCTTTATACTTTCACGTAAAAACTGTTAGTTCGTTATTTTATTTTAAAACCTCATAAGATTTAGAATAGTTATAAGTAGATAGATTAAAGAGCACGAGTTCCTCCTCTCCTCCTCTGAAGGCGTGGTCTAACCCAACCCGCAGGGGCGTGGTGTAACCCAACCCGCAGAGGCGTGGTCTAACCTAACCTCCTCCCCTCCACACGTGTATAATCTAACCCAACCCTGCCCACGTGGGCGGGGATTTCCCACCATGTTTGTCTTCGCCATTTTGTTTTCCCGCCATTTTAGGGGGTGGTCTCATCAACCACGTGAACAATATTCTACAACCATTTCGTTTTCAGTCATTTTAGGCCATTTTATTGAACCAATTATTTAGTTAATTAATAATATCCCGAAGGGATATTCCTAAATGTTGTAGTGAAGCAACTGCTGCTATAATCAAAAATAATAAAAATTTAGAAACTAAATTCTTATCATATATACAAAATGTAGTAGTTTATGAACAGTAAGTCAGCATAATGCGATACTTGTAAATATGTTAAATTTGTATGAAAACTATCTTATAGATTTATTTAGAAATAACTTAAATGTCGAATATTTTTAAGAGCAAAGTTCTTGAATTGTACGTATGTACGTAAGTTTAGTAATGTAAGATAAAATTTCTATTTCTTAAAAATACAACTGAGCGATCGTATTTATTTGTGATCTTTTTGTTAGGTTTGCAATGAAAAACTGAATTTATTTATTTATTTATTTATTCAAGGAACACAACGGGCATATGCCCAATAAAAGTGTTGCCTAACTTAAACTTAATGCTAGCCTAAATCTAAGCTTAAATATGTTACACTTGAACTTAACCTAAACTAAGAATATACTCATTAACTAAATAATGTTATGTGAAATAAATTAAAATAATCCTAACCGTTGCCTACACCTGAAACCCACTAACCTAATCCTATACTAAATCTATTGAATTATTAAATAATCATAAATAAAATAAATATTAGAATAATTAAATTACATTAAACAGAAGGCCGATCAGGTAATTTATTGATTCGTCTGGATATAAAAATTTCCGATTTATTTTTTCAGATATCTAATATTTATGTTAAAAAAATATATATTCGAATTAAATTAATTCTAATAACTTTATTACAGGGAAATTACGACGTAAGTTTGTCTTACAAAATGGAATGTAACATACAGACTAACAAGTGGCAGTAACCTGGGACAGTCAAGTCTATAGTTTATTAATTTCGAGACTAAGAGTATAGCTTATACTTCTCTTCTGATTTGTAGCTTTTGAATTTTATACCTTTTCTTCATATTGTGGTATTCATGATACTTTACGTAACATCCAAATTGTTTATAATGTAGGTATTTGAGAAATTTGTTTTGGACGGTTTCAATCTTTTTCTGATATTTTACACTACTTGAATTCCATATTATGTTGGCAAGTTCTAATTTTGTTCTGACAAGTGAATTATAATAGGCTGAGTGTTTTAAATTGAAATGTATTTCTGATGAGAAATCCGACGTTCTAATACGTCGCCAACTATGTTCTTAATATGATCGCTCCATTAGAGGTGAAGTTTCAAGATGACTCCAAGGTCACGAATTGTATTAATATTTTATAATTTTTGATTTTTGATGTTATACGTTGTATCTATTTCATTTATTTTCAGAGTAAAGGTTTCACATTATTTCATATTGAGTAACAGCTCGTTTATTTCACTCCATTTAATGATTTGTGTGAGGTCATGTGCAAATTGTTGCTATTAGTTACTGTTCTAATTTCTTTAAATATTTTAATGTCATCTGCAAACATTAATATTTTGGAGTATTGGATAATAGGTGGTAAGTCATTGATAAATATTATAAACAATAACCGACCCAAGTGACTGCCATGAGGAACTCCGGATAGAGTCGAATGTCTTGCGAAAACCTCTCCATTTAACGTAATATACTGATACCTTCCTGATAGTTATGAAATAAATAACTTAATTGAGTTAAGGTTACAACCAATAATTTATATTATTTTTAATAGGATATCGTGATTAACTTTACCAAACGCCTTAGAGAAATCTGTGTAAATGATACCGACTTGACATTTTTCGTCTAATATTTTGCTTGTGTACTCTGCGAATTATAAAAGATATTCATTTCTACAGATCTACTCTTCATAAAACTATGTTGTTCTATTCAAATATATAAATACTTTGTTATACATTAATTGTTCAAAAAGTTTGGATGGCGTAGATAGTATAGCTATTGGACGATAGTTTTCAATTCTGGTTCTGCTTCCACTTTTATGTATTGATTATGTTTATTAGTTTCCATTTATCCGGGAATGTATGTGTTTTTAGTATTAAATTGAATATAATGTAGGGGTGTTTGAAACATTCTATAACAAGCTTTATATATGTACTATGGAACTTCGTCTGGCCCTGGTTTTAAATTTTTAGAACATTACTAATATCTTTAATCAAAAAAGTGTCTATTGACAAAAAATCATCAATATCACGTTTGGATTGTATAATTATGATAGAAATATCATAATTTGAAGAGGAAGTGTATACTGATTTAAAGTAATTAGCAAAATAGTTCTAAATCTATTTTATTTAGTATTTAGATACCTTGATAATAATAATTTATGTCTAGGTTCCTATTTTTTTTGTTTTTAACATAACTACAAAATTCACTGACATTATTTCTATTTGGGTAGGTATTTTATTTTTGGGACTGCGCTGTCTAGTATCTAATAAATAATTGATTAAAATTCATCAATAGCTTCATTAACGTTGTTATAATAATTCAATTGCGACCACTTTACATTTCTCTATAGATTGTACAGTAGTAAAAACTTTGCATGTTTGAAGTTATAATAATTATAGTAATTACTATGGAAATTATGTGATGTGTGCCTCTTGTTTAGTGCAGTATTAATTATTATAATAATAAGTGCGGGACAATACTAATCAATAGGTACTACCAGATCGTGTTCTTTTTCTACTTTCACGCTTATATTGCTTAATACCAGATTTAAGGTATTATGGTGAATACTTAGGATATTATTGTATGACTTGAGACTAATAAAGTTTATAAACTTATATAATTTATTAGTAATTTCATTACCCTTTGTTAAATCAAACTTTGCTCCGTTAATAATGGGGATATTATAGTCACCTAACAATATAACAATTTTTCCTAAATAGTTTCATTATTTTCAAGCTCTTTAAAAAATTCTTCATACCTGTCATATGATAGCCTAGGTGGTAAATATGCATTATACAGGGCCTTTCAACGAAAACTTGACCCCCCTGTAACTATAAAACCGAAAAAAAAATTAGAATTCGCCGAGACCCGTCGATTTTTGTTTTTGGGGGG
>JAHWXV010541466.1:0-17018 GCA_024586415.1 Phrixothrix hirtus | reverse complement strand
AGTCTAATTTAAGGATGGAGGAGTTATGTATCCTAACACTATTACATTTCAAAGATAAGAAATGTCTGCTAAATATCCAAGTTTAGACTATAAATTCCCTTGCAACACAATTTAACATAAGTACATGTTGTGAGTTCAATGTAATTGTTTTACAGTAGCAAATAAACTTATGACTTCCGGTACTTTTAGTTTTTAAAAACTCTTTTTTCCGTTAAGAAAAGTTCCTCCACCATGACTACAGATCTAATAAATAGTAAAAAACAAATTTCATAAGACATAAACAATATAATGACAAATTGGGCGTATTCATATCGAATCAAATAAATTGAAAAGACATGTTTTATCACACGAGCTTTCTAAAGAAATAGGGTGAAAAACGTCTTGTGAAACGGGTTTTTTTATACTAGTTTATTTATTTGTTTAAAATTTAGAAAAAAACGCATTTTGTTAACACATAATTGATTTAGGAAACTTTCTTCTATTTACTTTTGACGTTAAAAATAAAGTTAATTCTCAATGTTACCAACCCTTTAAAATAATAACATTTCGCGTTAAAAAGATCATTATAAAATTCAAATAGGTTTAGAAAAGAGTTCATTTCGACACAATAATAGATAAACTATATTATATGTGACCTTTTATATAATATCTTAATTAAAAAATAGACGTAATCAAAGTGGAATAGAAATATGTATAATTACAATTAGTTTTAAAAATATTTAGGAAAAATCTGGTGGTAGACAACACACAACTTTGTCTTACGCACATATACATACAAATATGTAAAAGTCCGCAAATGATTAACATATTATTTACGTTTATTTTGGGAACGATAATTGTAAAACGGTCACCTATGCAAGTTACTGGATACTCAAAAGCCTGTTTAACTCCAGAGATTTTCTCTGATAACTCGCTTCAAGGCATTTTTTCAGGAAAACCTATAAGTTCACGTAAAAGGATATCAAAGGGATAAGAATTATAGCAAGTTTCGAAAAAATTGTTATGGCCGTTGTCCAAAAAATCTCAAAAAAACTTAAATATCGCCAGAATAAAGTGGCACTTCCGGTTATTTAATTTGAACTAAATTTATGTCATCACATGTACGGAAGATAGAAAACTTAATATATAGTTTTTGATTTTCATATGATGACTTGTTTTTGAGATATGTTGTTCACAAGCAATATTACGTTAGTCGATTTTCAAAAATTTATTAGAGAAATTTCTTTGTTGATATAAAACTAAATTAAGTAGCTAAGAAATATACTAAGTTTAAAAAAACCGTTAAAGCCGATTTTAAGAAAACCGTCAGAATGAAAAATTCGGAAAATGTTTAAAAATAACAGAAATAAAGTGGTAGTTCCTGTTATTAGATTTTAACCAAATTTTTTATTTTGCATGCAAAAGCGATTATGATCTCAAATATAAATTTTAATTTAGCTAGGAGTTTGAATTTCATAGTTATTTTATTCACAGTTAACGGTAAAAGTACTTCCGGTTACTCGATTTACAGACAATTTTTAAGTAACCACCTAGACTATATGAAAAGGTCTTAAATTTCTAATAAATACAATAAATTTTTAAAAATCATTAAAACCGATTTCAAGAAAATCTCGAAAAACCAAACAATCCAAGATTATCTAAAGATGACAGAAATAAAGTGCTATTTAGGATATTCGAATTTTACAAATTGTTGATTTAGCATTCTAAGTCAATTATTTTATTCAGAATTAACGGCGAAAGTATTTACGGTTACTCTAGTTACGGAAAATTTTATGAGGAACCGCCTAGATTATATGAAAGGGCATTAAACATATAAGAAATGTAGGAAATTTAAAAAACCATACAGCTGATTTTGAGAAAATCCCAAAAACCAAAAAATGATAAGAGTAAAGTGGCAATTCCGGTTATCCGATTTTAGTGAAATATTGTTGCAGTCGCGTGCGACGATGGATACAAACTCAGATATAAGATTTTGTTCCTCTAAGGCCTCTCGTTTTCTAGTAATTGTGTTCACATACACAAACGCACGCACGCACGCACACACGCATGCACGCCCATTTATTCACTGCTATTAGTCCGTAATGAAATAGGTCAAATAGTTTCAGAAGTATATGGGATGCAATTATTAACTATTTCTGTTATTAATTTATAGGCAATGGGCTATTAGTTTATAAGTTAAATCAACCTAGAGGTATAATCCAGTTTATATTGATTTAGGATCAACGTAAAGAAAATGCCGAAGACTGGAAGTTTCTTATTGGTTATTATGACAACAGATAGACATTTACACCACCACAAAATGCAGCTTTGGTTGATTATATTAAGATATGCCCTGAGTGAACTTTTCAAAATAAGAATTGTTAGTTACGATTGTGAAAAACAATTTAGTATAAAGACGCCAAAAAGATATGAAGCAGGTGTAGATTGGTTTTCGGCATTTTTGACGTCACGATACTCTCTCCATAAGGACGAAAATAAGAGTAATGTTAATTATTATTTTCCAAGTCATAGTTTACGTATTTATTCTGCTTTTTACTTGATTTATTCGTTGATAGCGCATTATTTTCTTCAAATAGATGGTAAAATTTATGATATAATCATTTACTTTGTTACGTTACATAATTGTTTTTATTGTTATAAAATCATGCTTTAAGAATTGCGTCTGAACGATATCCGTTATATAACCTTCTGGATTTCAAAATATTTGTGTTACCCATTTTCCTCAATTATTCTTACACTTAAATCTTTAATTACATCCTCAGGATAGTTTTGTCACAACACTGACTATTACATATAATTGATAGAAGGGTGTATGGCGATAGGTAGTTCCGGTCATATTATTGATTCGAACATAATCATTTTTAAAATTCCTTTCTTGATATTGTGGAATGAATTTTCATAATTTATCTTTGTGGTAGCGACACGTTGAGTTGAAAGAGATCACTAACATTTATTTTTTTAGTTTTTGTCTTTATTAAATGGTTCCTGTTACCTTTTTCAATTTCCAATTTATTTCCGTTAGAATATCAGTCAAAATCATCAGGGCAAATACAGTTTAAAGCGTGGCATTGAACGTTCTTGAGCCAATTATCTATTCTTTTATGAATAAATTATTTCTGTTAGTCTTAAATTTAATTGTTACATTTCATAGTATCGTAGAAATATACTATCTTCGATTTTAGTGGACAGCGGCTGTTAGTTGGACATTTGTCCGTTGCTATTTGGTCTCAGTTGCATAAAATACTTATCTTGTATGGCATGTGGATCAACAATTTTCTAATTAGAAATTTTAATTACTTATCAAAGAGATAGCTCTGCAATATTACATCTGTGATTGTTTTCGTTTACTAAAAGTTGCAGAAGCAAGTATTATTTACCAATTGCTGTAAATTACAGCTGCGTAGCTTTATGACTCACATTTTCTCATGTCACGCCTACTTTATAATTGTTTTGACCTTTATTTAATTTTTGACAGTTATAAATTGCGATAGTTTTTCTAAATTAGGTTTATCTCTATTAAATTTCTCTTTGGGCGACAAAAATTGTATTCGTACTATATTTGATATTTTAGTTATTTAAAGACTTTAATTAATTTTAACTGTTATTCTTAAATTTGCCATTATATGACTATTATTATTAATTTTAAAATTTTATATTTGTCAGCTTAAATGGCATATATAACTTGGCTTTTATCGGGTGTGATGAATTTTCTGTTGGAATATTTATCTACTAGCCTCAATATTGGCTAATTATAAGAGATATGCTTATTGCTGATTTAGTAAGAGCAAGTACTCTATGTATGTGTAATTGCAGTTCATTAGATTCGAATCCATCGCGACTGAGAGCATATGTTCAACATCACCAAAACTCGAGCTCCTATCAATTAGTTAATCGCATAACTTCAGAATGTAGTTACCTTGATATCAGTTCAGCTCAATTAATTACAGTAACGTGGGTTTTTTAGATTTCGTGTTTACTATTTTAAATACATAAAAAATTATGAGCCATATATTACAAGACCCGGCAAGAAGGAAAACTTGGTTAAATTTTATAAATAAACCAGTAGAATTACAACTACAAATTAAGTTTTTCCACACATTTTTATCAGTTTAGATTTCGCGGTTAAAATTTTCTGCAAAAATGATATATTTAGGTACTTTCCTTGAGGAAATTGCACGCATTCTAACTTGAATTATTATCTATTTTGAAAAAAACGTCTTATTACAATTATACTCCGTCTTGTGGTCCGAAGATCGGTGATACCTAGCAAAATGTACTTTTTTTATACAAGGGTTTCATAAATTATAAAAAAAAGGAAAAGGTAAAATGATTTACATAAGTATGTTGCATGAAAATGTATGCTATTGCTGGACCTCTATGGACCTCTACATCTCTCATTTTATATGTTGGAAGTATTAGCAATTAATTATTAATTATTTCCATACAAAGCAAAATGCTGTTATCTACCTAGCTTAGAAAGATGTCCGTGTATTAGTACATGAGGTATTTTTTTAATGATTTTGTGAATAGTGAATTCTCATAAAAATATTGTCATACATTGGCGTAGTGTTAAATGTTGGCGAATAAGTGTATAACAACTACACCGTCGCATCATTTTAGGGTTATATTTATCTTTAGATTGACATTGACACATAGAAGTTCATTCAATAGTGGTTATTCCAATAAACTATTTAGACGAAGACAACGATGCTATCGTAGCATTTTCATTTTTTTTGTCAATTGTTTCTGCTCAAGCAGAAAATGCTTTTAATTTTAAAATTCCTAGCTAACTAAGTTGTCAAATATTAGTTCACTTTTATTCAAGTCTGCATTTTATGCATTAAGATTGAGTAGCTGATTTTAACATTTGGATGTTTTCCTTTGTATTAGTAATTGTAGGTGCCGCATATTTTATGTTTTCGAAATTAGCGGCTTGTTGGCGTCTTCTAAAAATCGTTCGCTTTTAATTTTGTAAAGCTTTTAGAATTCCCATAGTGATAAATTAATATTGCAGCAGGGTAAATGAAATTGAATTCGAAGTGAGTGAATTGAATCAATCACTTCCCAGAATCGGACATAATTCACTTTGTTAAGAAATGTTTTTCGATAGGAAAAACCATTCTGCAATCTTCACCTACGCAATTTTAAAATTGCTACGTAATGCATTTGAATTTATTGTCATTGAAAGAATAATAACACATTTTAAAAAATATCCATCATTTACCGATCACCATGGAAAATCTTTCAACTAGATAAAACCTCAGCCAGGCGCATATCCTCTAAATTTGAGAAAATCCGTTAGGCTAATTTTGAGTTATCGTGGACAAAACGATCACTGCCATTGCTTTTAAACTTGCCATATAGAAAACTAAGTCAATAAAAGAATATTTCACTGTGTACAATTCAATACATTCTTCCAAACAGTCTAATTAAAGACTGAACATACTTACTAGGAATTTTTAACATATCGTTCACTCATGTAAATATTTCAATTGTCAATATTATAAAGATTAATGAACTTCCTTTGCAATGATTCTCTCTTTTGTTTCACCAATGTGATCTTCACTACTGTCAGTTATTTCTATTATTCAAATTTCGATGTACACAGTTTATACTTTATAATATTATATATCAGATGCTTAGTGATAATGATAATATTGTCTGTACCATCTGTTACATAATTACAGAATATGTTTGGGTATTTATGAATTGACTATATTTGACTCAATCCCTTATTTCATACTTAAATAGTGCTATAAGAACGCATATAACTCAAATTTAATATTTAGTTGTCGGTGATGTAAGGCAGGTTCAGCTGCCGAACAGACACTCAGACCTAGTAGACTCATTATATGAACTGCGGGTGAAACTATCCCTGAAGTCCTGAGATTTTCAGAAATTTTAGCACCCTAGGTGAGGATAGCGTTTAAAATTTTGTTAGGTTCAAGGAATTGAAACCCAAAGATATCGCATCGGACATTATCCAGGGCTGAACCGTCATATAAAAGATTAAAGTACGTTTCATCGTCCTTAATATAATTTCTATAAAAGGGATTCTGGCGGATTCTAATTGTGTTCAGGTGTTTGTTGAAGCTTTCGCTCGTTAGGAGGCCAGTGCATGCTCGGATGCCTTCCTTGCTTAATGAAAATAGGAACTAGGCTTGCTTAGAGGCTGGACACAATGTTGGCGTCCTAGCTAGTCCAATGGCTAGTATATCCCACTATTGTTTGCACCTGAAGACAGGTGAGCCTAAATGGTGGATTTTATGAGGGATTTAGATAATTCAATGCTGGAGGGGGCTGTTTGCATGACCATATTTGCCCTGGCCAACAAATCTACTTATTGTTGGCCAGTGCGGATATCAATATACAACAGTTACTATCAAATTGAGTTTGCTGCGCTATCGACAAAGTTAAGATCATTTTAGTTTTCAGGTATTCGTTAGTAGACATGTGTATTTAGGTACTTCTTAAATATCGTTTAGTGCTCATACACCTATCATTCTCACATACGGTAAGTTTGTGTACACCTCTTGTTGACAATTTCTATGCCTACGTTAATTTACGTCGAACTACTAAGCTGTAGGTAAATTATTACATTTACTTATAACTAACCATTATAAGGTAACACTGTAGGCCACTTCGTAAACACGTATCTTGTCTATGCAAAGACTGCAATGGTACAGGAAAAGTTAAAATTACAACACTTTTACAAATAAATGGTCTACCAAGATAATAACTATCCTTTTATTAGTATCAATATTTAAGTATACTAAGTCACTAAAAAGCAAATATGTTATCAGTGTGTGTAAATGATATAAAATGCTTAATTACGGTAAATAATTCAAAGAAATTCAGATCAGTGTCAATAATTAAGTACACTGTTGGATACGACAAGAAAATGAGTCACTAATAAGCAAATGTGTTATATTAAATCAGTGTGTATAAGTGATAAAAAATGCTTAATTACTATAAATAATTTAAAAAAATTCAGATCAAATCAAAATATAATAATTATCAAGCAAGCGGGGAGATCTTTGATCATATGACAGTGTTTATCCTGGTTACATCATTAAATTAATGCTTAAGGATAATGAGGACATTTTCTAGGAGTTATTGAAAATTAGGATACAATTAATTATTAATATTATTCTTATAATTAAGTCCACTAAGAGTGTGTATTAATTAAATTTAAGTGCAATTTGACGCAAGTGCCGCAATAATAAGGAAAAAGTTATGTGAATCTAATTTTCTATTTTATTTCTACAAGCGCACGCAAGGATCCTTGAGTAAGAACTAACTCGTCAGTCAAGTAAATTATAAAAGCAGGATAATTAGTGTGAAATTGAATCCTAGTGGTAGTTAAATTCATCTGTCAGTGGGTAACTGAAGACTTGTAAATGAAAACGGCAGCTAGTTCTGCCAAAACAGTATTGTATATTTGCAATGAATAAGCGTTGAGGAATGAAATAGCAGCCATTGCTTCAATTCCGCAGCAGGACCAAAGGAAGTATTAATTCTATCTCAGCTCGCTCAGTATTTAAAGAACGCCCTTTATATCCAATACAAGGTCCAAAGGAATCGTTATTTGGAGCCACACACGGCAAATACTCGCCGACTTTTATTATATTTTCGAAAAGACTTAAGTACGGAAGAAAAATGTCACCACCTTTTTGTGTTCGATTCGGAATGTAAAAAACCGAAAATTAACACACGGTAAAAATCCTAAAATGTAGAACAACGTCATTTTTTGTCAAAGGAAAAATATTAATTTATTTGTTTTCCCAAAACGAAACATTTTTCCGTTATTTTTTAAAAAGTGATCGAAAATTAATGCACAATATGAACGTTTATACCACGTGGACTTAAATAAACGAACACATTTGACAGGAGTAGCTGCAAACATTTTCGCTTAAATTTTATGGTTTTTAAAGTAGAATACTGGATTTTTATGTTTTTCCTCAAATTTCGAGAACTTGATTTAACTACTTAAATAAATTATCAATACATGCGAGAAAGAAACTTCTCGTGAGCAAATACTCACTGCAAGGATATAAAAACCGTTTTATTTGTATTTATATTAATCATAATATTAAAGGAAATTTTAAGTATGGATATAAATTAAAAGAAATTAGAAAATCAATATAAACCGTATATTAATACTAGATATATTATTAAAAGCTAATAAGTTTCAATCTATTCGCAGCCTTCAAAATATCCAAACAATTTTCGAAAATTAAAAAAAAATTCTATAAAGCAAAAGTATTTGGGGGTTTCTCCTTTTAACCCGTTTAAAACTTATTATAATTGAATAATTTTGCACTGCAGTGGTCTTAAATTTAATTATGGCTCTTTGTTTAAGTAACGCGAATTATTTTCCTATTCAAAATTTATACTCATTAAGATGACTGCTGGATATCTAATTAAATGTTCACGTTATTGGTGTCCGTTTCAATTAAGCATGCGTGTATATAGCACCTATATTTTGTAATTAAGAAATGATTATGCATATCTGTTTAATTGTTTATGCGAATGCTGTAACACAAAACCTTATTAAGTATATGTGATAAACATTTATCTTAAATTTTAATTCCATTTATAGAATTAATTAGGAAATGGATACGTTTTAAAATGACCAGGACTTTAAACTATCAGTAAAATGAGATAAAATGTGATTAAATATGTTGAATCTGATGTGTAACCATTGTAGTAATACAAGACAGTGGTAATGCAAAGCAACGGCAGCGTTCTATATCGGATCTGAAGAATCAAATTATTCAACTGAACTGTCGTCTGTATATGAATAATTTAAATAAAGCTTAATCACTCCCACACCTCGACGGTCGTGAGGAACAGGTCGTGACACAAGTAAGATCGGGGTTTGCTTTTCTCGTGAACCATAAGCAACAAGAACCAGTTTAAAGGAGTTGATAAGTTATTTATTAGTGTACACATATTTAAAACGCAATTCTTTCCTAATTCTGTCGAACTGCCACAAAATAAGGCCATAAAATACTATTAATGAATTTTTCCACAATATGGTTTCAAACTAATAATTGTAATCGAAAGGGTCCGCTTATTGGCAATTGTGATTGGAACTCAACATTGCTAAATCTAATAACTCCGAGATACAAGTATAACTACTTTGCCAATTTTCTTAACTACCCTATTTTCTTAATATATATTTCCTATCCTTATCTTGTAAAGTAATTTTACATCTTCTTTCCTCCCCCAATTTCTGCTAATATCCTGCGACATTCTTAATAAGTTAAGTTTTTCACATTTCTCTTCGACCCCCACTTTGCTTTTTGTATTTTCTTTCATTTATTTGTTTGAAAGTACAGAAGCATCAACTTTGTTAAAACTAATTGCAAGAAGGAAATTTCTGTTTATTGTGTTTGAGAAGGAAGTAGAAAATATTTTTAATAATTCAGAACAAGATATGATGGCAATTAGTAATTGAGGTAGTTTTAAGGACTCTCATTATATAGCACTTACTTTGTACCAATGTTCTGTTAATTTGAATTTGAATAACTAGCGAGGGTGCAACAGAAGGAGGAAAATTTCGAGTTTAGTTTAATTATCACAATTTCACGGTGTAAAACAGGCAGAGTTTGAATAAATTTATGCGTAGTTCTTTTAATCTGGGGTTTCAAGCAAAAGCAACTGATTGAATGCAAGTCTTTCAAGCATAATTGAATGAAGGTCCGGTGCTATGGAATGCGCGGCCGCCACAGGGCAGCGCGAACTGTCAGACTTTCGGACAAAGTGCCAACTGGTGTGGAAGGAACTTTGATCCTGAAACGAAATTGCAATTTTCAAACGGTCGCCGCAACGCATCGGCTCGAATATTATATTGAAAAGCATTATGGGATATTTAATTCGAAATTTTCAATTTGATCTCTTTCACAATTTTTATTATTCTTTTAGATTCCTTGCTACTTCTACTTTTAGTTTGAAAATTTATAACCTTATCGAATACGAATGGAGCAATATTTCTAAAGGCGCAATATCATCACAGCTATTAGAGTTTCCAATCATTTAAAATTAATCAAATGCGAAATAGTTATTTTTAGAATAAAATTATAAAACTTAAACGGTCTACTTAAATATTATTTCCTGTATACCTGTTTATTTTCTATTTACTATAGAACTTCAAAGATTGCATAAATGAAATCATTTGTTTAAATTAGTCATTAAATGCTTGCATTAAATTTATTATATATTAGAACTTCATAATACACAGGCATTTATATAGTATATCCAACATGTATGTCATAATTCTTTTACAAGGGTGAATCGAAAACTTTGCAACTTGAGATAGAAAGCACAAGACAAGATATACGATCCACTTGTATGATTTTAGGTAAACCGTTATTTGGACATCAGCAAAGTTCTTGTCAATATTTCAGTTACTAACTTCTCTGGAACATTTTTACATGGTGTGTATAATGACTTTCAAAATTAGGAAATAACGCACATTTAGCGGTGACCAAATACTCGTTCAGAAGTTATAGTAAATACTTTGAGAATATTTTGTGCTTAATATTCAATTGTTAAAAAACGGACAACCATGCAAGGGGTACCCCACTACATAAAAACCAAGAGAGCAACTAACTTAAATGTTGACCGAAAACTTCATAGTTACTCTAATGACATCGAAAAAGTTATTCACGATATTCGAGGTGATGTGTGAAAAAGTACTGGAAAATTGGATTCAGCCCATCCATCAACTAACATGCTCGTGGAGGTCACTTAAATGATATTGTGTTTTACCATTAAATGGTACACCTTTTATTTACAAATAAATAAAGATCAAGTAGACTAATACACAATTCGATGTTTTATTTAAAATTCAAAATATGTCGTTCTTAATGAAAACTCCATATAACAATGCAATATTTATTATTTTTACGGTTTCATGAATAATTTTACAGATTTAATTGAGTAATATCTTGACGAAAATATTTCATAAGGAGTAGCTCCTTTGAGGTTCTGAACGGGTTAACCTAATTTATATTATTTGGTACGAATATAAACAGGTCGATTAGGTTACAATTTGTTAGATTCCTCTAAGCTGCACTATTTGGAACACCCATTAAATTTAAAATTTCATTATAGTGCGTTAACTTCTATTATATTAAGCCATTAAGCCATTTGGTCTGGGGAGAAAATTCATTACTCGAATTTATATCCCTTATTACACTAAAGTAAACTAACCTAGATTGTAATTCATCGAGGGCGTAGCTATTTTTTGTTTTATTAAATTAATTCTAAAGGATTCTGGTCTCAAATGTATTTCTACATAGTTTTTACATTTTCTAGTATTCATGAATTTAAATTCATATTTGTTAGTATGTTTAGTTCTCTATAATTAATTTTTAAACTTTAAAATAAGTTTACATGACTATTAAAATATTTAGATCAATCTTGTTTTTTCAGATCGTTCTACTTGCTTAGTTTTCGTAACCATCAAGGTTTCTTCTTCCAAATTTTATTCTGATGGCAAAAAGATAACTTAAAATTGATATATGTTAGTATTTCATTTAATAGTCTGTAGCTTATTAATATACAATTTCTGCAGTATGTTTTGTTTTTAATTGTTTCATGTTTAAGATTCTACTAATTCCTGTTTATGCGAATCACCTCTTTTACCGATCACCACCAAAAGTCATTCATCTTATGAAAATAACCTCCAATCTGTACCCTCCAAATTTAATAGTAAACCTTTAAGTAGTTTTACGTTATAGTGACCGAGAAGATCGCTACCAGTTCTTAATACAGATCAATAAAAAAGGTATGTCATTATATATACTTAACTATGATCTTTCGTAAAATCTAATCAAAAATATATGTTAGCTTGGCCAACGATCCAACATAGACGTTTGACAAACGACAGATAACAGATAGACAGGCTGATTCTAAAATTAGCATAAATGTGTTCAATGTATAATAAAACGGGTAGATTTGTGCACATCAGCACTCTCATAAGTATTCCATCATATCACATATCGCGAAAGTAATAAGTTATATATCAGAGTGAAAGTTATGTAAATGTTAATTGAGTTCTTTGTGTGCAGTTTTGTGCTCTTTCGGTTACCTAAGGTCTTCGCCCTTAATCTTGTAGAACTCCGCCGAGAACAACGCTTTATCGAAATTTTAATTTCATAACTAGTAAGAATTTTAATTCTGCTGTAATTTCAATAAAATGTATCCTACTTCCAGTTTTCCCATACAGCTAGTTATGAGAAAGAAATAGTTTCTTCTATAAAAGTCACAAGAATAAAATTCCATTTGTATAGTAATAGTGTTAGTCTTTCAATTTTAGAGTATTTATAATTTTCACAAAAGTTCTGAACTAATCAGCTTGACTGAGGAAATTTACAGTGCCAGTATGACTGAAAAATATTTACCCAAATATTCATTATATATTACATATTATTTATTAAACTTCTTACGTTTCTTTTAATTGGCCTTCGTAGTGCACATCCTCCGACTCCATTTGATACTACTTCTGCAATAGATAGAAAATCCTTAAAATCTCTTAGACCTACGATTATGATATAACTTCCTTTGTAAACACGACATAGTACGTTTTGCAGGCGACTTTTCGTAAATAGGGTCACTTCGTTTTAGATGATGAAACGTGTAACACCTAGCGTCTCTATTAGGGATTTTGTGGTATCTAATTATAAATCAAATCTATATAAAGTTGGTAGCAGTACCAAATTGTTTGTGGTGTAACAGTATTAAAATTAGGCAAAATTTTGTTCATGATTCCCAAACTTTTGGAAATTTCGTCGATGTTTCCCACATCTCATCTATTATAAGTTATTATTATATTTTTGCTATGTCTAACAGGCTCGAAGAATGTACTAAAATTATTTGAACACCGAATGTGATTTAGGATTTCACATATCATTTAATGAGCCCCATATGGTTTTCTCGCCTGGGGTAAGCTAATTTTGAATTAATTACAATCACAACTAAATTATTATTCCTTCTTAAAAATTTGCATTTGAATTTGAAATGCAAGCCTTCAGCAGAAACACTAGTTATTTGGCTAAATTAAACTCTGTTAATTTATGAATTAGTGTCATCTAGTAATCAATAACCCTCCATTGGTTGGTGTTGGGTGCGAGCGCAACTTAGATACAGTTAACAACAGTTATTCAATCGCCTCACCAGCCCAAATTGGTGTAATGGTTAGCATGATCGCCGCTACGAGCAAGAGGTGCGAGTAAAATGCGATTGAGGTCGGTAAATTTTACAGGAAAGAGAAATTTAAAACCATTCCTTCCTCTCGGATAAGGATATTCGTATGAATAAACAATTACTAGTAATAATAATAATAATAATAAGATATTCGTACACCATTTGGTATAAGCGTAAGGAAAGGAAATCCTGGGAAAAATAACCTTACTAGATGAAATCATAAGTTTTTAATGGATAAATCCGTAATCTAACTTAGTAAAAAGGTAATCGTTTACAATATGATCTACTGTTTCAATTCCTTTTTTGCAATGACATTCTGGACTAGATTCTGCATTCCAGCAGTATAACATAAAATTAACCAGAGCATGGCCTGTTCTAATCTTATTTAATTTACACCAAATTCTTCTTGGTAGATCAAATCCAGGTACAATTTTACTAGGGTCTTCTATTAATTTTTAATTAAAAACATCAGTAGAAGACCATTCTTGTTTTCAAGACTCGTTTTGGGAAAAATCTTCTAATAAGAAGTTTTCACGTCAAATAGGTTAACGTGATTTCAATCTTTTGAATGGTGGATGCTGTAGATCAATCGAAATAAGATACTTATCTGGCGACCTGATTTATTTATCGCATTCCCTTTAATAGCTTCCTTTCGATGAATGTGTGAAGGAACAATGTTGAACAGACTGGCAACTAAGGAGTAGGTGTTGACTTAAGTGTTCCAGAAATAATCCTCATGGTTGTATTTAACTAAGCATCAATTTTTCCTACATCAGCCGAATTCATCCATAATAGGCAGGAATATTCTGCAGTAGAAAAGACTAATGTCAAACCAGCAGTTAATTTTTGTATTACATTATTATGTGTTTTCAATTTTTGTTTTAATTTTCCATATGTTAATTATATGTTATCGAAGAATCCAAAGTAACACTAAGATATGTTGGATTGAATTTATGGTCCATTAAATTATTATTAATTTGGATTTTTAAGATACGATTATTTTGATGATTATTTAAATGTAAACAAGTAGCTACAGTTTTTTGGATAGTAGGGCAAAGGCCATTGCTTAAAATATCTACATAAAACTTTCAAATCTTTGTTAAGGTTAATTTAAATATCAGTGAAATCTAGTTTTTGTGCGGATAAACCTATGTCATCTACATAAATGAGTTTAAGCCCTTTTGTTGCAGGTATATCACTTATGTAAAAATTGAAAAGGATGATCACCAAAACAGAAGCTTGTGGGAGACCACTATATAATTTTCTAAACTTAATACATTTATCTTCCACAAACACTCTAAAAATACGATTAGAAAGCATATTTTCTAGTAATGTAAGCACACTACCACACGATATTGCATTGTAAAGTTTATGAATTAGGACATCCTTCCAAACAGTATATCATAGTATGCAGGTAAATCAACAAAAACTACTCCAGTTTTTAACTTTCCTTCAAAACCTACTTCTATATGACTTATCAATGTTGAAACTTGATTACAGCAACTCCTTAAACCGCGAAAAGCCACTTGTTTTACAGGCAATGGTTTTTCAAGAGCTAGGTATATTCTATTATACAAAAGTCGTTCTAGAAGTTTACAGGTAACAGATAGAAGACTAATTGGTCTATAACTAGATGGATCATTTTCTATTTTACGAGGATTTGGGATTGTAACTATTTTCGCTCTTTTAAAAACTTTCCGCAATTTATCTGAAATCAAAACGCCATTAAAAAATTCAACTAACCAATTTAAAGCATAATTTCCCAGGTTTTTAACAAATTCTGAATAGATTCGATCAAAACCAGCAATATTCAATTCTTTTAATGTAAGAGGTCTAGATAATTCTTCAGAAGGTCGTGTTCTTGTCCTCAAAACATAATTTCTCATTTTTCAAATCTCTTCTTTAGGTATTTTAATAACATTCGAGACGTTCATCAAACTCGTTGCTACTCATAGGAGAAATTTGAACTTTAGAATTTTTTGACTTGGTAGCTGTCCCCAACTTTTTCAATAAATTCCAGCTACTACGACTCAAGTGAATAAAATTCATGTTATTCATGAGATTATTCCACTTGTCCTTTCTTCCTCTGTTTATTGAAATTAAAATTTCATCTGCAGTTTCTTGGGTTGGATTGATTTTATGTTTGTTGTAAAGTTCATTAATTGCTTTAGACCAGCCAGGAATGTATTCTTTACGAAAACCTCTAGGAATAAATTCCTTTGCAGCACTCTTAACTACTCCAACGAATCTATCACAATTACTGAATACTGGATCTATCCATCTAATATTGAATCAACATCATTCATAAAACCTTTCCAATTTGCTTTTTGAAAATTCCAACGAAGTTTTTCCAATGAAGAAATTAGAAAAAGTTGGAGACCAATCTTTAACAAAGTTGGTCGGTGTTGACTATGTGGAAAATCATTTAGTACTTGTCTATAACAAGTAAAAGGTTTATAATCTCATTCTATGGTTACTAAATATAGATTTCGATTCTACTCTCTTTGCCACTTTTTTGACCTAAAGCTTTTCTTATTTTTCGCATCATAAATTAATTGAATATTATTAATCTCCATCCACTCTTGCAAAGCTTTGCCATTTCTACCATTTCTTGTATATCGCCATAAGCTACTGTGACAATTAAAATCTGCAACATAAATTGCCGGATATGGATATGTAACAAGAAAACATTCTAGCCATATTATATTTGTTGGTTTATATACATTTGATATATGTAAGTTACCAACTTTGACAACAATGACATAAAAATCGTTTATAATCTCATTGATGACTTTTTGGTAGTCCATAATGTTATTTTTAATATATGTAACAGAACCATGAATTGGAATATTTATCCAATTAATTATCGTGAATCCCGTAATTGAGTCATTTTGAAATAATACTTTTTCGCTCGATATATGAGAGTTGCTTGAAGCATTAGCACTTCCACTTTATTATCACTACATAGTCTTCCAAGATATTCAGATTTGTCTTTATTAAGTTCCTCTACGTATAATTGGAAAATAGTTGAAGTAGATCCAATTTCCTTTATATTACCTGTCAAATATTTGTAATTGTCAAATAACCGGAAAGATTTTTGAAATCTTGTTTGGTCTGCCAGCTGACGGAAATTAAGAATCACGTCTGTACATGATGCTTGATGGCCCTTCTGTTGAAAGTTGCTGACATGCATCAAAAAAAATTAATTGACTAGTTTTTCAATATCTTCAATATGACAAATACAAACTGTCTGTTTCAAACCAGTTATAGTTGTCTAAAATTTAATCTAGACAAAACTGTAGGTCTCGTGTCAGTGTGATTATTACCACGTGAAAACCTACTGCTGATGAAACTTCTCCAAATCCGCAAAATTCCAAGTAGGTGGCAAAATGCCCATATTTCTTGAATCCAAGCGAATTTTGGCATCGGGATGCCTTAACTACAAAACAAGCAAACAATTATTCAATCAAATCAACTTATTTGCGAACCAATACAATTTACATAGATTAAATTATTTTAAATAAAGTATGTATGTTTATTGACTAATTAATAGATATTAAATATGTGACTCATTAGAAAAGTGTTTTTTCTCAATTCAATAGAATTATTTGTTATATGCGTAACTTTTAATGTTAATAAATAGATACATCGTACGCGTCATTGTCGATTGTCATATGTGAGTTTTCTGAAACACCATTACCAAAACTGTTTATATAAATGCAACTTTACTTATTATTCCATAATAAGTTCATATACATGTAGAAACTAAAAATAAATGTAAACTGCACCCAGCGTGGTGAGAC
>JAHWXV010541452.1:0-11532 GCA_024586415.1 Phrixothrix hirtus | reverse complement strand
TCTCGTACCACCCTGGAGGCTAGAATCAACAAGGCCAAACGATTAACCACCCGACGAACCACCCTCACGACTCAGAGCTACCGCCGGGAAGAACGCAAGTTCTTAAAATTATACTGTGCCGTTCCGCAAGAGTCGAAACGTCACATATTTTGTGATGCACATTAGTTTGTTTAACAATTATGGGCGCCGTCGGGGCATTTGAACCAGATCGAAAAGATTAGTGTAGTAAATACAAACCACAAATAAGACACAACAAGTTGGTAAACAAAATCTTTAATGCGAATAAACATTGCCAATAATAAAACAATGTGGTCTTACAATAGTTGTACAGCGTTGATATTAAGCTGGTTTCTTTACCATATACCTGGTTACAACGACAGTCAGTAGCCAGAAGTTCAACCATTCGTATTATTGTCGAGCAGCACGATTCCTTTAAACATTATTAACCATGGTATTTAGTTGTTAACACAAAATAATAGACAACCCAAGCACGCAGTTTAAATAATCAGCTTAAGATTAACTTAGGTTTAAAAGAACAAAAATTATTCGCAAGAACAATTAATGCTTTTTAAAATTAAATAACACGGGCGCGTTAGACGTTACATCCAACAACGGTACTGATTGCTGCTAGCTCTTCGGAGTAGGGTTAGGTTCCAGGTGAAGTACACCAACACTGTCCGCGCTCTATAGGAAGTCGCTGGAAACGCGTACAATGAGTCGAGATATAGGAGGACGCCACTTCTCCAGATAGGCCGCTCAAAGTATGGAACTATCCCCAGAACAGATACAAACAATCCCTGGCATCTAGTGAATTTGTCCCGGGGTTGCCTTTGGTTAAGGCCCCCAAATATTAATATTAATTTAGATCGTGTTCAAAAGGGGGAACCGTAATTAGTACATATCCCCTTAAATGCAAAGTATTATCAATTAACTTATGCTACGTTCAAAAATAAAAGTCTAGTTGAGTTACATGACATATCTATTACTAAAGAAATTGGTTATTTAGCATACCCACAAAACAACAGATTACAAAATAAAAGTTTACAGATAACTTCGCCGCCCCTTGAATTTGGCCTGATTCAAGAGATAACGGGAAGAATTACTCAGACTACTAAAGACTAAAATTAGGATTAACATATATTTAGATATAATCAACGTAAGTATGCGTCCACGATCTGGACAAAAGGTATGTAGTAATGGTCTCCCCTCGCACGGGAAGGTTTAAGCAGGCCTCTACAAGGGGTCGGCCGCCGGGACGTGGCTTAAATTGAATACTCACCAATATGCATTGACATTTCGCTTAAGCCTTTCACCGGCCAACAATACGGAAGCAAGAGAACAAGATAAAAGGGGCACCTTAGTTTTATTCGTCAATTTACCAGGCGTCTATATTGCCCTAAACCATGGTCGTCAGTCTAGGTCTCTTTATGAATTCCTGCGTCTGTAAAAGAACGTATCACGTCCAAAAGCAGCAACCGGAGTGGGAAAAAAAGAAAGCAGGTCAATCCCCCAAGATATGTTATTCCATCTCTTGGGTCTGGTCTACCGCCATACTGCACTATGCGGAGTCCCTAAACTCACACATTCCAACGCTTCAAACAAAGAACCAACACGCACGACCGATTTTAACACAAACCATTCGTACCCAACTATAAATGTCGCCGAAATCCACCGTACGTGAAAAATTACATTTAATTGTCACTTTTTATATTAATTATTAAATTCCCAATCAACAGGGACGTAGAAAACGCGTCTCTCGTGTTTTTATCCGACAAGAAACTTGTTTATTTATTTTCTTGTTGTCCTGTCAACCACGCCGTTTCCGAAAACAGACGGCGCCAAATTTAAAAAAAAATTTTTTTGTTCATTAGGCACAGAACGCCAACAAAATCTGACAGTAGTACACAATTTACCAAAGAAATATTCTATTAATTTTAAAATGTTTTATGTAAATGGTAACATAACTGAATACAAATTTATACAAATGAAAAATGAATATGCTATTTAAATTTACTAAAATAACTTAGATATCAAAAAGATATAAACCAATTTAGATTTACTTAAATTTGTAATAAAAGAAATAGATCCATTTAAATTAACTTCCCTTGTGATTTTAGATTTGATAGACAAATTTAAGTAAGATAAAACAGTACTTTTTATTGGGTAATCTTATTGTTATAATCTGTCAAGGCCAAGTTCAACTTCAGCATTCTTAGCAAAAGGATAATGCCAGCCAAAATTAATTGCTTATACTGCCACAGTTATTTTAATAGACAATTTGCAATCATATAGCCACGACTATTCATCTCATTGAATCTAAAAAATCAATATTCATTAGATCGATCTAGAAACCGATCCCAGTCCAGAAAAACATGGATCCCTTGTTAACCGAAAGTTTTACATTTATTACAATCAATATTTATTAATTATATCAAATACCATACAAAATTTACAATATTAACTTAATAAAATACATTTTTGTTTGATGTAATGGATTTTACATCAAATATATTTAGAATAATAAATTAAATTTTTTACCAACAAAGCAACATGTTTTTTTCGGGGTTAAAGTCCATTCGATCGTAACGAAACTATCAATCCGAGACGCCACCTGTAAGTTAGAATTTGTAAACTAAAAGCAACATTATCGAGTTTAATTTAAAAATTGAATGTTGTCACTCTCCTAAAATATACGGTAACCAAATAAATGATTACATGAAATTCAAATTTCGTTATTAAATTAAATAAACTCAAACGAATTGAATTGTTAATACCAGTAATGCCGAAACGTTACTAGTTAAAATAATTTGTTTAGCTCTAGTAATTTTTATACACCTCGATATATTTTAAGCAATGTATCTTACCATATCAGAAATAGTGACTTACTAAAAATGAAACAATGTATCTTGTAAAATTGTTTATTATTTGTACAAATAGTTCTTAAAATATATATTAAATATAAACTTCCAAAGTAAAGTAAAAATACATTAATTGTTCAAATCAGGTTACCTGGAGGTTATACATACTGCAGAATTTCTTATTAGGTTCCAGCAGTAGTCCACTAACATTGAAGCATGAAATTTACCTTCATATCTCTTTTCCATAATAGAAATGTCTTAGTGGATTATTCTCCATGTTCATCACTGACTCCACCACAGTTTTCAGGAAAGAAGCTTAAATGAGAATGGAGAAAGTACAATTTTACCGGTATAGTGCAACCAAGGTTCTCAATGCTCTTCAAACCTTTAGTAACTAATTTATGGTAATTTTCAACTTCATTATTTCCCAATAAATTAACTGAGACAAGCCTAAAACAATTCCAAGCTGGTTTCTCATCTCCCTGAAGAATTTCGCTTATCTCGAAACAGATCGCGTATTTGTAATTCTGCCATTATCTTAGCTTTACTTAAAGTTGGGAATGTTGCTTCTAAGTTGTCGAAGGCTGTCTCATTTTTAGCTTATACAAAATTCTGTATTAAGCCTAGTTTTATATGTAATAGGGATAAAAGAATTTTGTTCGAGTTCACAATCGGATTATATTACACGATTTTTGGCGCCCGGATTTAATGAGCAGATTTTGACCTACTATCCCACATGCAATGAAAACCACTATTTTATATAACCCAACTGTATACCAAGCAACAGAACAACTTTCAGTCGGCACACAGTTGCTACCCACGATGTTGGTAATTAGTCTCTTGCAACTTCATGCTATTATAGAACTCATGTTAACGGCATAGCCAATTGCAATTGATGGAAACTTATTTCCATTATGCAGCAATATTGCTTTCAGTCTTTGCTTAGAGCTGTTCATAAAAGCCTCCGTTCCTCAATGTTATATTCAATGCCAAGAGTTTTCATTAACCCATGTTCATTATTACAAGTAAAGAGGTTATTCTGTGCTTTAAAATATTATGTAAAGCTTTGTTGCCGGTTATGATACACAGATACCATAACATTCTCCTTGCGTATTGTTTTAGTCTTGAAACTAGAATCTCCGCCTTTTCTTTTGGTAAATCAAGGACTCGAATTAAATCTGTGCAATTTTGTAGGGTTCTCCTGATAAAAACTCCGGAACAAGGTAGATAATCGATGTAATTTTAGAAGTAGAAATTCAATATAATGATGAAGTTCTTCCTTTTTTGATTCTGGATAGTTCAGGTACAAAACATCCTTCTTCTGCATATTTAGATGACTCATCATATCATATTTTCTTGGTTAACCCAGTCTGTAATGGCAATAATACAAAAATAACAATCTGTCACGTAATTTGTGAGTTCACTTCAAACCATGGGCACAGCAAAATTCTTGAAAGATCAATAGATTCCATTGTTTCTTATGCTTAATACCTAACCACCTTTTATGCAATTATAAAATACAAACTTAATGACGCATTAGTTACGTTCAGAAACCTAAATCACTACTATCAATTAATTCTTGAATTTTATATTATTTCCCTCATTTCTTGGTAAAATCCCAAAATTGAAATATTTTTTAGGTTCATTGTCTAGGAATTTATTTTTAAAGTTTATTTGGGAATTATAAGTCATGAAAAGTAGATTGTCGTTGAAGTTGTGTCATCTTATCAAGTTGATTTTGATATAAGTCTGTATCAAAAAAAAATAGAGCTGAGATCGCTTTTTTTTCTCATTATTTTTGAACTGAGCAGGTCAAAACACACCTAAATCAACTAATTCCTTTAGGGAAACGTTTTGAATATTGGTCAGTGTTTTTAATATTTGTTAGCGTCCGATTCCTAGTCGAGAAAACTTTTTAAAATATACAGGGTGCTTCAGGAGGAATGGTACATACTTCGGGAGGTGATTCTTTAATTCATTTTAAGAATAAAAGTTCAAATACACCTATGTTCTAAAATAATTCCTTAGAGATTTTCAAAGATGTTAATTCTGACAACTAACTTTTGGATTTACAAAAAAATCTGAAAATATGAAAATACTTCTCTGCTCTGGTAACGATATTACGTGTTGTGCCCTGTAGTTCTCCGTAACGCTGGTTTATTATAGTATTACTGGCAATAATGCGTAATTACTTTTACTTTATAAACATCAATTTTCGGTGCGTAGCCTAAAGGATTTAGATCCGGAGGCCTAGCTGGCTAATTAATAGGACCACTACGTCCGATCCACCTTTCTCCAAAAATTTGGTCTAGGTATTGTGTGCAAGAACGCTAACTACCTGACCGCTATTAATCGCTTCGATAAGACAAAAGGCCCAACCAATCAATCATTCCACACCATACATTTACAAAAAATCTTCGCTGGAAGTTTGATTCTACACTGATATGTACGTTCTAGTCGAACCAACGGTGATCATTGTGGATGTTATTAATACCATTACGGGTGAAAGTGGCTATATCCGTGAAAAGAATCAGTGGAACCATATGGCGATTACCATTTATCCATTCGCAAAATTCTAATCGTTATACTCGTTGGACATGGAAAGGATACAAGACTTGTACGCCGTATTTTTACATGAAGAGCACCATACCTGCAGATGTTCTTCTTGTGCCGATTGAAGAATTTTTTCAACTTGATTCATATTTTGTTGAGTTACACATTCAGATTGGAAATAACTACTTGGAACAACATCGGTTTCATGTAGTTTATTATATGTTCGAGTAAACACTCTGGAATCTGATAATACTCCAGCAGGAAATCGTCTATGATATACCCTACGGGCAGCACACGACCTTCCAATGCAAAATCCGCAACAAAAAACCTATCAGCCTATTCAGCATGAGAGAAAAATGTGTGCCATCTCTTAGTAAACTGGGCAAACTCCGAATTAATTAATGGTAAATATCAACTGCCGGTAAATGATAACTATTGTTTTAAGGCGGCCTACTGTATAATTGTTTCGTAATGTGGGTGCGAATTATGCCCTATAAATATAATCCGCCGTGTGTCGAAATACATGGAAAAATGTCAATGGGTTCAAAAGTATTAATTTAAAAACTGAATTTTATTCTTCATCTTTGACGGGATCTTAGAACATAGATTTTTCTTCTTAAAATGAATCAAAAAATCACCTCCCGAAGTATGTACTATTCTTCCTGAAACACCCTGTATATTTATATCAAATTTTAAAAATAACAATTTAATATTTAACAGTCTCTACAAAATTGAGGTAATTTAAAGTTTGTAATTTAAATTATACAAAATTTACTTTATATTTTATTTCCAAATTTAAAATGAATTACGAAATAAAAGTAAATTAGTTAATAGTTTTACTAACTTTTTAAAATTGAAAATCTACACTTTTTGAAAATTGTTCAAATTTAGCACAACACTATAGTGGATCGTGTTATCAAACATATTTTGTTTAATCGTTATGACAAAATACGTATGTTAGATATTTAATATACACATTGGGGTGAATACGGGCTGTTAAACTTGAGTGCTATCATTGCAATTTAGATCAGATTAGGGTGAAGGGGCGTTTAATATAGAAACCCTTCGCAGAATTCATCCGCCACGATGCTAATATATTTGACAAATAGATATTTGCTATTGGTATAGGGTATTTAGGCACCTGAATCGTATCGAATTAATTTTATTATATTTGAACTCGAAACTTTTATTATATTATTTACGTGACTAATAAAATACAGTCATGCATTGTCTAAATGTTTGAAAACTAAATGCATCATGTGATGGCTTACACAATGTTGTTTATAAATTACAAAACAGGTCTGTAATTATAAGAGTGAGTTAATTTACTAACTTCTTAATTGATTTTCCAAACCCAGAGCAATTATAATTCAAACAAAGGGCCAGAAACATTTTATACAAAAGGGTCTTAAAGTAATTTAACATTGATATCAAGGTGTGAGTCATTTAATTACGGTTAGAAAATAATTTTGATGTTTTGATCCGTTTAAATAATTTTTAATTGGCCAACCAAGTCAATGCAATAAGTTTTCCAACTCAAAATGATAATAACAAATAACTAAATTTCCACTCTATTTAATTACAAGGCATGCGCCATCTAGCTTTCTATCTCGTTACTACAACAATCAAACAGTTACTAAATAAAATCAAATTGAAGTATTATAAATATTTTCAATAATTTGCGCTATAGGCGGTGAATATTGAAAAGTTCGTCACCTTTTTACCAGAACCGAGATGAGCATGGATAAAACTAAATGATACACACCGTCCACTATTGACCTAATGTACACAAATTACTATAATTATTCTCTTATTCTCAAGTTTCTACATTTAAAGATAATTTTATTATAATTTCCAATCACCCTGTTTCCGGTTTGTCTGCCTCTTTTCTGAAATCTGCCGATCTGTAAAATAAATAATTTTATTTTTGAATATACTTTTCACTTACATTAACGAACTTGCGCCATTTTCTGTTCTGCGAACTCATGCCCGTGTAAAAAAAGATTATTTTTGATCTTTAAAAAGGTTGTCCACGCCTGCTTTTAGGCTGCCATCTGTATCAAAATCGGTTTCTCTTTCATAATCTGAATAGTGCAGTCAGATGGAACCAAGTGAATGGTCTAGCTCTAAGAAGTTGCATTCCTGCACAATTGGTCCATTTTCTGTTGTTATGGAGCAGGAACATCTTTTGAGCGACTAAACGGGTTTGTTTCTGCTTAATTGCCTTACGTAAATTGTGTTTATTTAGATCCTTCTTGGCATATATTCGATTAGGAAAATGCTTTTCATGCCCCAAAAAATCGTAGTCATCAGTTCCCTGCAGATTTTTGAGTCCGAGTTTTCGTTGGCGGTGAAGACCCATTGCCTGGATTCCAATTTTGTCTCAGGATCCTAAGTCTCATACTCAGTCACAACTTAAGCCAGAAAGCCAGAATCGTCAGCTAAAGATTCCAAATGAGTGCGAAATTTCCAGCCTACACAATTTGATTCGGGTGTGAGCAAATGTGGAACCCGCCTGGTCGACACCTTGTTCATGTTTGTAACATTCGTTACATGTTTTATTTGCTTTTTGAAATCCTAAGGTTAATAATTAAAAATATTTAAATTTATTTTATTCATTTTCATAATTTAAATCAAACTACTAGAATTAATTTTTGTCTAATATACAAACTACTGTATCATAGATAATTGTTGTAAGGATTACAAGTGACAACGTCGAAAATTCTCAAGTATCTTTCAGTTTGTGCAAGCACAACGCTTGATGGATAACGAAAGGTTGAGAGTGTCTTTTGTCGATTTGTAACCATCATGTAAAGACAAAAATTTATTAAAAATAAAAATGCTTGTGTTCAATTGTTCAAAAACTTCGTGTCAGTAAATAAATAATAACAGGGAGTAAAATATGTTCCATGTATATACACTTATTTGTAGTTCAAGTAGAATAATCGTACACATAGCAATAGATATGAATAGTTTAACCTAAGCGATAGTAAATCGACACGGCCATGTTGCTTTGTTCTAGTAATGAACTTTAAAGTAGGAATTCCACCCTAGTTCCAAGAAGTAATTTACGATGTCTAAATTCTTGTTGTGCATAAATTCTGTACTTGAAATTTCTAAAGATCGTGTCAAATGGTCACCATGTCAAATGTTTCAGCTATTAGGTGACGTATGTATCTATAGAAAATTACAAAAGGGTAATTTATTTTATTTATTATTCATAGTGTTTATTCTACGGCAAGGATATATATAATTCTAATTAAACTATTCCACATTGGGTGCAATATGAAAGCATTGTTTAATCTTGAAATAAGGTTTGATTAATTTAATTAATTGTAATCGTAAAATATTTATTTTACAAAGAATAATAAATTATTGTTACCAAAGACTGTATAAAACAAATTCTAATCACGTAATTTATTTGCAGAATATAATATACATATATTTTTATTTGCAAAGGTATAGTGTTAACTTAAAGACTGTCAGAGCTTCTTGTTAATTAGAATCCTTATATGTTTTACATATTTTAAATTATACAGTGTGTCCGCGTTCTAAAAAGCATTATTTAACAAACGTGTACCTAAGCCCTTTGTGAAGATAAATCAGTAGGAATTTTTAATCTAACGTAAAAAAAGTTTTCATAAATTTTCGCGTAAATACCTATCATGGATACAGACCTGTAATATCCTTTACCATGAAACGCATTTAAAAACATTGTTTTTGTTGACAACATGTCATGTTATCCTTGCTATCAGAATACTTTTACTAGTCAAGGTCGTCAGCTGATTTAATAAAAAGTAGTCGCACGTATTTTTAAATCATCTAACAAGGGAACATCTCCAAGTGTTAATTCTCGATTTCAATGAAATTTTATATACATATAGAACAAACAAAAATAATTGACACCTATTTTTTTTATCGGCAACTGAGGCCACGTAAAGGGTGATAACGACCCTCAAAGTGGGTGAAAATTTGTTTTTTTATTAATTCGAAAACCGTAATGGATAGAAAAAAATTTTCAATTGGCACTACACTTTATTTACAAAGGGCTATCCGTTTATGTCTACTTTGATCCAGTGGCGTACCCGCTGGGGCACAATTGACCTAAAATTAGGGATAAAACCTGCAAAAATAGGAAAATATTTCGTCTAATTGAAAATTTGATTTCATATTCGTAAACTACATTAAAAACTATTTAAGTGTTTTTCATGAAATTCATGCCGTTACGTTTAAAGGCTACGAAAAAAATTGCTTTCCGTGTAAACTGCGTATTTCATGTATAATAAATCATAAATAATTTTTTTTTGTTTAAATAAATCTTTATTATTTTGATATTTAACTTCAATATATTGTAAACGTACAAATTAAGATTGATGATCTTCACAGTAATGATACTCTTCAAAATAATGTTTTATGCAGAAAAACTTTTTACACCACCCACAGCGAATAATAGCATTTGCTCCACATATAGCGCACGTTGTCTTCAAATCAGTTTCTGTTTTAAAAAAGGCATATTCTACTGGATTAATAAAAGAAACCGGTCGTTGATCTAAATAACCACTCTTGTACCATGCATATTTAAAAGCATCTCTAAAACGAGGGAATGATAATTGATTGTGCGTTAAAGATTGCATTTTTATAATGTTATTTCTCGAATGAAGATTAATATCACTATTCGATACCAAGATTAAATATACATCTAGAGGCTGCAAATATGGATTTGTTTTGGGTCGTATGGTTAATATTGTAACTTCCTCATCTGTCGGCATCATATTTACTATAGTATTAGGACATTGACCACTCCATGAATACAGTAATAAGAGAGAGTTTGTGATAACATTAATTAAATACGTTTTGAAACCAGTCTTTAAAATGTTCGGTTGTTAATTTTCCACTTTTGGACGTGGAAATGTAAATATGTTTTGCTTTGAATAACGATTGTTTTACTCTAGGACCTAATACAGCTGTTGATTCTTTTAAAACTACAAACAAAGGTGAAAGCAACTCACCATCAGCAAATATAGTAGGTTGAATTGTACAGCTATGCGTTGTCACCAACACTGATTGGACAACTGTAACAACTGATTTTATACCTTTGTTAGCCAATGTTCGACCTGAACGAAATTCTAAATTGAAACCGCTTTGGTCAGAATTAAAGACATTTTGCAGACTATATGAGGCTTTACTACATTAATGAGTTCTTCATATATTTGTTTTAAATTGGAAACCCCTTTTTGCTCTGTTTTTGTGATAAATTTTGTTATTTTCCTAGAAACGATACGAAATTTTTTTTTAAAATGGAACGCAGCCATGTATTTTAGATCCTAAACTCGGGCATTTCTAATAAATCTTTGGCTGCAAGTGTCCAATAGCGTAGGGTTATATCATGAATTATAGATCCTCTTTCGTTTGCTTCATTAAAATGTGTCCAAACTTATTCATTAATAAACTTTAATTTGTCTACTTTAGTTCCACCTTCTTCTATTTGTTTTTCCCGCCTATATAACTGTTGTAAATGTTTTACTCGCTTAAAACGGTTACGAGCACTTTCAATACGTTTGCTTTTGTTTTTATTATTTATATTCAATATCAATAGAATTACTTTCACCATAGTATACTAAATTTTTCTAATTGATCGTTGTCATTGGGATCTATATTTTCTTTAGATCGTGCTTCGGAATCTTCAATAAAATCTTCAATATCTTTTGTAAAATTGCGTTCCAATATAGGATCCAATTGTAATATGGTATCATGTTCAATAGTAAATGTAATACTTTCAGTTGCTCTGTCAATTATATCTTTTAATAAATCATGCAATTCTATTTCCCGGTTTGTTATAGGATTTGAAATGAAATTACTCACTTGAAACGTTGTCATTAGCATGTGAATTACATTTACTAAATTTATTTGTACCATGTTAGTAGAAACTATTAGCGACTGTTACTAACAACTGGGCACTATCAGGTACAGATATTTTCATTAAACTGAACTAATAATACGCTAGCACGTTTTTATTACTGGTTTTCCCACATCCATTTTAGGAATCGCAGATGTTTGATTCTAAATTTGTTATAGTATCCCTGTGTCTATTTTAGAAATCGTTACATCTGGTTGTAAAAAA
>JAHWXV010541414.1:0-10849 GCA_024586415.1 Phrixothrix hirtus | reverse complement strand
TCTAGACTCTCCTCTTTGCGACGTATACAAATGGATATCCTTATGTTTAAACCACGTATTCGATACAAACATACCCTTTTCTAAGCATAGCCCAACTAACACTTCCCCATTCTCATTCGTTCTGGAATCGCCGTAAGGACCAATTACACGATCAATGTTTTCTCTTCTTACTCCCACCGATCCATTCAGGTCACCCAGTAAAATCACTCTATCATTCACATGATATGTATTAAGTACCGTTTCTAACTCTATCCAAAGGGTTTCACATTAATCCTAGTTATTACCATTCACCGGAGCATAACATGCTACAACTACTATTTTTCTGATGCCTATCTTCATTCGAACCCAGAGTAGCCCCGTAGACACGAATTCATACTGCCTTATATAAGCTTTAGCGGATTCGCTTAAAATTAATCCCAATCCCTTTGAACCATGCGACCAGCTCTTTACTCCAGACCAGAAACCTAGACTACCCTCATCCATCTCTATCGCTTCTTTCCCTTTCCTCTTAGTTTCACTCACACACAGCACATCTAATCTTCTCTCTCTCTCTCATTTCACTCAAAATCTCATGTTCCTTCGCATACATCCCTCTCATATTCCAAGTTACCACTTTCCATTCCATTTTCTCGGGTTTATTTCAAGGTGGGCCAATCTTGTTCAATCTCAGCCACCCACCATAGTTTTGATTGTCCGAGGCTTTTCTTGTATTCTTTTTAGCAATATTTTTAAAGGTAGACCTGGTTACTAGCCTAGATCGTACTCTATAGCTTGTTTTACATTAGTCTTTTTTTGGTCTAAACCGATTCTAGAAATAAGTCAGGAGAAAACATTGCCTAGTATAAAACAGCTAATTGTGTTCAAGTTTTACTCTATTTTCAGCCTAAAAAATATACGCCTGGACCTATTTTAGCAAGCAAGTTTTTGGATAGACATGCGCATATGCGGTATATTTCAATGCTGCTAACATTACAATGACAAAATAAAAACAATAACCTAATTTGACGTTAATATATTCGTTTTTTAAAAGCTTCTAAATCATTTTCTATAAATGAAGACATTCCCTCATTAAGATTATGTCCTCGGCGTAGCTAATCCCAACGCCAAATCCGTTTTGGATCCAGTTCAATAAAGGGAGTACATTTGTTTAATGCGCAGTAACAATTTTAATTTTGAAAATTTTGATTTTGTTAACAAACTCATTATGAACGAAATAATTACTGAAGTAACTTTATTAAATTTGCTAATCTCATCTAACTTATCGAACAAAAAAATCTGAATTTCTTCTCGGAAGTTGGCAATAGCGATTATGCGAAGTACGTAAAATCATTTATTACTTTATTCAAGCAAATATAAAAAAAGTTTGCTTCAAAAATTGCTGGAAATAGACTAGCCTGATTTGGACCAAAATAAGACTAATGTAAAACAAGCTTATGTCGATGTAGCATTCTCTTCTTACGGAATCGACAGCATACCGGTCAGTGTTGACGTATTTAGCCTACGTGCTACAAACGTAGCCACAATCCCAGCATTACCCCAGGCACGCCTAACGCTATTCTATACAGATTAAGCTCCCTATCATGAATGGGTTACTCTGCAAGCTAGCACGTAGTTGCCCGTGCCGCGACTACCCGCATTTCTTTCAATTTCCAAGCAATCACCTTCCATTTCCGTATTTCCTCAATGCATTGCCGCATTTCCGCAATGAATTGCCTCATTTCTTTCAATTTCCGAGAAACTACTTTCCATTTCCAGATTTCTGCAATCTATTGCTATATTTCCGCAACATATTGCTGCATTTCAATAACTATTTCAACAGTGCTTAGGATATTTATGTATTTTTTACCTATTCCGATATTATTGGAAGTATTGATATTATAATTTAGTTTTGTCACGTGTTAGTTATTTATGTAACTAATTTAGAACTTTTGTAACAACAAACTTGTAAAAATTATAACACGAACTTTTAAAATATGTTACATGCACAACTTGTTTTCAGCTAGATTTTATTATGGAACAACAATTCTAATTATGTATAAGAACTTTACTTAAGGTTGCAAATGAGCTTGTTCCTTGCATGTTATTTGAAACCTTTTATTAATCTAGGACAGGAATCGGTAACAATTATTCACCAATTGAAGTCCCTCAAAAAATTAATTTCTTGAAAAACTACGTTTTTTCTACCTCCAAACTAGTTGGTTTACACACTGCCGACCATGTTTTATCCTTGAATTTCTCTATGCTATCGACGATGTATAAACACGTCCGTTACGATGATTCTACACACGCCATTGCTACCACTAATAATGCAAACAAACACTAAATACATAAACCTATGTCAAATTAGTGTATACAGGCTATTTAGTAAACAATGGACAATGCTATAGCTTCGATATCTATTATCCGCTTTTAATGAAACAAAAACCGCATCAAATAACTCGAAAAGTACTACATGCTGGAATTAAGAAAATCAGCGGAAGTCCTGCCCTGTTAGACTGGAGATAGCCAACTATTTTTCTTTAAATAGCCCGTTGTAGTTTTTGACTAATTTTTGTAGTGATTTCTCTTCTGATTTCAAAAATTTATAACATCCATCAAACTTTGGGCAAGAAAAGACATTTTCCAATAAAAACATACATTGGGAAACAACTGATATAAGCGTCATTTTGGTTGTCAGTGAGTGTTGAATGGTTTACTTATTAAATGGCAAAATGGATCGCCAAGAATTACCCTATATGTTGCAAGTTTACTTTGAGTGCCGCAAAAACAGTCACGCAGCAGTATGGACTTGTCGGAATACCTTCTTGGTAGGGAAATTTCCACATTCCTAAACTTCATAAGGTTGGAAGCTAACCTACAAACATACGGATCTTTTAAAAAGCATAAATCAACCCGACGTGAATACCAGCACAAGTATCTGGAATTGAATATTCTTTTATGTGCTCAGTGAGAAAGAAATTGCAACAACAAGAAGGGGTTGGAATTTCCGGATTAAATTTGGTAGGAATGTTATGTTATAGTAATAAATGTTCAAAATTTGGAACGAAAATATTTATCAGTTAAACAAAATTTTATAATAATTGTTAATATTATGTCGTTCGGACTATCTGACTTACACATTCATTTACAAGCGGAGGCACTGATTGAACAAGGTTGTTTATCTCTTCTTGGGGTTTTGCCTCCTCGTGTGTCAAGGCCTCCAAAGTCAAAAGACGACGCTGCAAATTTCGCAGCCTTCTACCCATTATGTCCCATACATATTCAATGGGAGAAAGATCTGGAGATCTTGGAGGTCAAGGCAAAAGATGATTCTGGGCCTGCTCAAAAAAGTTCAGGGAATACCTTGCTACATGTTGACGTGCATTATTTTACTGGAATAATGGGGCTTTGAGCTTTTGTAGGTATAGCTGAAGATGTGTTCCAACCACCTCCGCAATATACCGTTGTGCCGTCATATTACCTTGAATGAACACCAAGGGAGACTTGCTGCTATTAGTAATCACACTCCAAACCATAACACCCACGGGGCGGTGTACGTGCCTCTCAACTGTAAATCGAAGTTTCCGTCATTCACCCCATCTTTTTTCGACTATCATACGACTGTCGTGCATTCCCAATAAATCTAGATTCGTCACTAAAGACAATACAACGCCATTCAAGATTCCAATGAGATCGTTCATTTCACCGTTGTAACCGTTGTTGAAAATGTTCTGCAGTGAAAGGAAGCACAAGTTGCGGGTGATTTGATGTTAACCCAAAACTTCAGATTGGACGATAAACTGTTCTAAGGCTTACAGGTCAACCTGATTCACCAAACCATTGGTCACCAAACCATTGGTCCCCAACTGTCCGAGCATAGGAAAATCGTGCTCTAAATGCCAGTTGCCTTAAGCGACGTCTTGAAGCCCCTGTTCCTCTTTTACGATGTTCCGGGCTATCTGTAAACTATACAAGACACACTCTCATTACAGTAGACCGATTTCGATTTACACGGTTAACAATTTCCCCAAATGAAAAACCAGCTTCCCACAAATCAATAATTCGACCGCTGTCAAATTCGCTTAATTGACAGTAATATCCTCGTTGCCGTACTTAAGCATGATCAAACAAACAAAACACGTTAAGCAAAGAATAATAACTAAAATAATGTTAACTAGCATTGAAAAAGGACAAGAAGTCGTACGAAAAACACAGACCAAAGAATTATGACAACTGTCAAATGTGACGTTATCAGATTACCACTTGATCTCAAAAGTTGTCAATTATTACTTAATATCAGACCAACAGATCTACTAACTTTGATTAAGAAAGTCCTACTCTTTCTTGGTGTTGAAATTCCTATGTTACTGGATATATATATGGAGATCTTATTCTTTTACGCATGAAATTGCATAAAATTTTAGAACATTGAACAGCACATTTCATTCAATTTAAAACAAGTACAAATTTAAACCCTATGTAGTTTCAAAATTAATCTTATCCGAGAAAATGATAGGGAAGGAGATTAGAATTTTGTAATTGATATTTAGTCCAATTACGAAAATGATCTAGTTCGATGACTGCACGTTCAGTAATAATGCATTTTGGATAAACATTCAGCGATGAATGTTTGCATCAACGATGCTGAAGTAGAGAAAAACCCAGAAATTTTATGGGTCGTAATTTTCAAAATAGTTTAGTTCAAATATCTGGTATGATATACTGCGTGATAAATTAATAAGACTCGTTTTTATAAATGGAATTTTGGATGCAGGTAAATACCATTCACTTATTTACAAGAGTTTTTGTATGGATCGCCCTTAACTGCATTGAATGGAGTCTACCTTTAGTAAAACAGAACTGCGGCTTATAATAATATAAGCAAACAAATGTTATCTTTGAGTTATTGTAAGCGCCCGTTATATTTTTTGCGAAAAATAGTAACATGTTCCTATTTAGCAACCCTGAAAACCCTATTTACAAAATTTAAATATAAAATCAAATAAATTGCTTACAATGTCCATAACTTTTTAAGAAAGCCAAATGCGAAAAGATAAATTGGTTTAACTCGGCCGATTTTAACCCAAGGAGGTCGCCATTGAAGTATTGCCTATTATTTACTGAATAGCCTGTATATAACTGTAAAATAGTAATAAAAATTGTATTTGTAACTATTACAACTTATTAAATCTAAATTCAAATTTGGTACGAAAACTACCTTTGAAAGCACATTTCCTCAGAAAAATATTAATATCTTTCTTATTTATCAAGATTTTGGATAATTCTGTTTTTAAAAAATGTAAAAACTTGTATCAAATATACGATGATGTAATTAGTCAAAAAGTCACTCAAGTTGTGCATTTTTTGAAGCAAAAATTTTACTCACAAGAGATATTGTAACATACTGAAATATGATCCAATGTTTATAAAAGCATCACATTTTAAATAGCAAAACGTTAACATTATTTCATAAACAGAACTATCAAATAAATTAATAAATAAGAAAGAAATTAATTTTTTGCTGAGTCAATGCGCTTTCAAATATGGATTGAAAACTCACGGACAAACTATATAAATTTGGTAGATATAACATTTTGGAAGTAGTGATATTCGAGCTAAAATTTTCGTTAATCCAGTACTTCAAGTACGGTATATCAAAAACGTTTAATTTACAGCTACGATAATGACACAATTTGATAATATTTCATATTAGATTAAATTAGGAAAGTAAGTTACAACGGAAATGGTCTTTGTAATATATAATATGCACATATGTACATACTTACTATTTTTTACGCATATAAACAAATAATAACATTGATACCGCCAGCTTTACTCCCAAATGAATTAGTTTTGCGCGTATAATCAAGTGTATTTCTGCATCGCATTCATCATAATTTCCGAACATTTCTGACAATACTAATGCTTTTCCAAGTATTTCCGGCATTTCAGATACATTACCGGGCATTTCTAGCATTGCCTATGCACTGCTTAGTGTATTTCCGAACATTGCCGTCATATATGTACACCTATTGCCGGAGTGCTTACCTCCTCGGATTAATCCTAGCAACTTCAAAGTTTTGTTTGTCTTAGATAAGTACATCACATTTTCTACCACTAGGTGTCTATAGCTATCTCATATTCAATTAAACTATTTTATTTGTATTGTGACTTCAAGGGTACATAAAACTTAATGTTTATCTATAATTCTGAGTAATTTTTTCTTGTTATCTTGCTTAAGAATCTTATTCTTTTTATCTATATCTCCAGCTTATTTATTAGTATAGTTTCATTTATAGAATTTGAATAACTAATTACTATTTTAATTAATATTTATTTAATTATTTACGAACTTTGAATTAATATTGGATTCTATTATCGTTAGCTATTCTCAAACATTTTATATTCAAAATTTCAATTTAGAATAGATAATAGTGTAATAATTTCTAAATTCGTCATAGTTTTAGTTAAAAAACTTTTGGAAGTCCGAAGCAACCCTTAGCATACCATTCAAACAGTCCTCAGCTAAACATGTGAAGAATAGGGTACCTCAAACAGCCATTTGAAGTGCATTACATGCTGAAAGGCTTCATTCTTGTCATTTAATAAGAAGTATAACCATAGATTAAACTTTCGTAATTGGATTGTTGCAATTCCAGAACTTTGCGAACAAATATTATTTACCTGCAATGTGATAAGTGATATCACAAGCAATCGCGTTTAATGATTAATGTCTAAATATTCAATATCTTTTGTGTAGTACTATTAGTATGTATTATTTTACTTACAAATTGAATGACATGAATTCAGTACAGAAACAATTTCTCTAAATCTGATTTTATTTCGTAAAATAATGCGGTAGAATCACATTAAAAATATTGTAAGACAGAATTTTGACGTGCCATTTTAAAACAGTGATACAGTGAAAAATCACACTTTTACTTTTTTTTTTTTTGAAATTAATTAGCACAATAGAATCTTAACTTTACTTACAAGCAGGCAGATTAATGAAATAGATATAAAGGTTACATCAGAAAACGTAAACTTGTATTGACCAGAAAGCATTTAATTTGTTATATTAGCAGCATTCTTAAACACTTAAATTATGCGATAATCTCTGCTTAAATAATCTTCTATTAATACTATTAAAGTTACAGCTCAATATTTACCTGACTTATTGTTAGCAGTGATTCGGCCATATGTTTGCCTGGCAGTTTACAAAGTATTCGAAAGTTGCAGTATTTAATTGATTATTTTAGCATACGTAATTAGTACCTATTCAAGTACATTAAAGAGTGCCCGCATTAACAAAAATAAAGTAGCTGAAGTTTTGAAAGGGCAGACAATTTCTACGTGTTTTGTTCTAACTTTTTTAAATTAAAACTGCAGATTACATCATTACAATTGTTGAGTTATTTGAATATACGGCACGCCTTTTAAAATGTTTCAAATTGACAATTTAACTTAATTTATGTGTATCTCATTTACTAGTGTCCTTATTACTTAAATGCCCTTTAACAAGAAATATTTGATGTAATTTATTTTACAACCTATTACAAATACAACGTAAACGATATTATGATATATGAATGAAATTAAAGCAATAGCTAAAATATTGTTCATTTAATTTATTCGGTTTAATGGGTGATGGTGAAGTTCTCGAGAATGAATAATGAATATAATCGGAAACTGTATAAGGAATTCTTAGAGATATTATTGGTGAAAACCTTAATATACTTATATAAAATCTATACATTGCATTTACAGAATGTGTACCTGTAAATTACACACTCGTTACCGTTGATTTGCAGTTAATAAAATGTTTCTTCACCTAAACGTTGCACGAAAATAAATAATAAGTAGGTACGTACTTACAATGCAATCAAGTTCGGTGTAATTTCAAAAGCGCAAAACATAACAGTACATTTTATATAATTATTTTAAGTTTTGAAAATCTATGTATATAGACGTTCTTTAACTACTTAAGTTGTTACTGTTAAAGTGGGTCAATTTCCAGAAGTCAACAAAAATTTTTATGTTACGTACTTGTCAATTATGATTATTGATTGCTCTTTTAAATATTTCGTTACACAATTTTATCATGAGTTATCTTTAATTTCCGTATATACATAGATGAATCCTTTTTTTATCTCAATATAATATTTTGTCCCAATATTATAAAAGCCTTTCAAGTTCCCGTGAGATAATTATTATTTACCAACCAAATGTATCTTGACTACTATTTTACATTATGTAATCTATAACCATTTCAATTTAATAATACTAATTTAATATATAATTTGCATAATATTCACTCAATTATAGTCTATTTAAATCGAAACAAATCAAGCTGTCATTATTACATGCAACTATCGTACTTGTAATGATTTAAAGTATGTGAAAAAATGCGAGTATACTAAACAATCATAAGCGGTAAAAATGAACTTTCATTTCTTCTCTATTTTTACTTATGATATATGAATGTGCTCGCTTCAGATTACATTATAATATTGCCCTAGTAAATCTTATAGAAGCCATTGCTACATCAGTTCGAAAACGCCACACTTTTTCTTCATATATTGTGAGGTATTCAAAATTCAAAATACCAAGAGATCTTATTCTAAAATTTTAAACACATAAAACTTTCGTAAATTTTAAAAGTGCGTTTACTTTGTTTCATTCCTAATCAATAATTTAAAGTAAATTACTAACGCCATTAACGACATTTTAATCATATTTCAAATAACAAGAAGACAATGGCATAATAAGAAATATTTAATACCTTGTTTTCGCATAGGGTAAGTTCCCGAAATATGACACAGTTGGAAAGATGCTGCACCTTTTATATCTAACGACATTTTTTAAATTAAAAACGCTTTATACTGGATTGCTTTGAAATTGTTTCAGAGATTTTAATCACTTATTCTTTACGCCTCGTACATTCACAGAAAGATAATAAAAAAAACATCTTTAATTTGGGCACAACGAATTTAGCAAATTCTTTTAATACTTGTTGCGGGAACTCCTGCTACACAATATTTATAGTCAGATGTTTTATCTTAATTTGTTAATTAATCACGCACATTTATTCCAAAGTCAGTCTTACTTCTTTTACAAATTATTGCCGTTACATGTAGTCTGGTACCAAGTATTAATAAACGAACATTCGTGTAAGTGTAATTGATAGAAAAAGAATTTACTTTACCATTTCTTTAAAACTCCTTACATACATATACGTATAGGTGTAGTGTTATTTCATAAATGGCATTCTTAGTATGACTAAGAAACTAGCTGCACTTATTTAGTTTTATTGCTCAAGTTTTTTTGTCCCGATATTTAAGTAAATACAGTACATTTAGGATAAAAATCGTTCTGAGTAATGCATCTCGAAGTTTTTTTATCTCTTATCAGGAAAAATAATGCACCGCACATAACAACCTTCATTTTAAGTAGTTAATAAAATCTCAATTTAGATTACAAATAATCAAATTCTAATATTTTAAAAGCAATAAGAGAGATTGAATTTCTTAATAAACTATAAAATCCTGATGTTTTACGCACTGTCAATAAAATTTTCTGTAAAGCATTGTAAATATTTAGGTAGAATATAATTTCAATATCAATATTATAATATATTATGTACCATAAATTTTGATTATCTTCGTGTTTGAACAAATTAAGTGTAAATACCTACATAACAAGTAGGCATTTTAACAGACAATTATAATGAAACTGTAAACAATAAACTGCAAAATAAACCGTAAATCAAAATTATAAAACAATAACACTCCACAATACCATTTAAATAACATTAGATATTGCAAAATTTTGAAAAATTCCAGAAAATTGCGACAATTGCGCCCTCTAAATTGATCAAAGTACAATATTTCGCTGCTTTCTAATACGATATAGGAGTGCAATGACCATAAAGGCAAAAGGACCATGCTATATAGGTATTGTGCTATTTCATACTAGTACTTATATATGAAAATAAAATAAAATAATATTTTTGGAAACTTTCACAGTTAGTATTCATAATTAAAACAATTTTTGGTTTAAACTGTGTAACTTTAATTAAAAAATTAAACATTTCGAAAACAGTTTAAACCAAAAATTGTTTTAATTATAAAATAATATTGTCTTAACCAGGCGTAGTAATGGCGTTAGGTTAAGTTCTGGAACAATTCAATAACTCGTGACTTTGTGGTTCTAATAATTAGGAATTATTTTACTTACCTTTAATTGCAGCTTTTAAGGATTTTCACGCCCATTCACTTAATAACTTTTCCATAATTTTTACAAACCAATGTATACTTTAAGTATGTAGGTAGTTGACAGTAGTTCCCTACAATGCGAACGTTTTGTACAGCCAAATATAGTATATTTGCGGTTAAACAGATTTGGTTTATTTCAAGAATTTAAGGTTTGAATTATTATTTTTTATTTTTTCATTAATATTCCAATTATTTTCTGGCAATGTAAACATTATTACTTCCAAAAATTACTATTTCTTAAACAAAAGAGTATATTTTGATTGAAAAATATATTTGAAATAAATTTGCTTTTGGTATCAAAAAAGCATCTAGATTAAATTAAATACATACACATTGATTTAGAATAGATGACATTTGAAAATAACAAATAATTTTAAGATTATTAAATTATTTGATTTAAATTTTCCTTTTTATGAGTGTAGTTCTATGAAATCACTAGATTTCTTAACGTAAGATTTGACATCTTCTACATGAGCTTTAACTTGTTTGGCCAGATTGTCTGAAATACTTTAAAATAATTAAGAAAACCAGGAAAATTAGAAATTAAGAAATCGAGATTATTTAAAAGTATTTCAAACAGAAAATAATGTAGGCTA
>JAHWXV010541320.1:0-10010 GCA_024586415.1 Phrixothrix hirtus | reverse complement strand
GGGGGGGGGGGGTATGGTGTAATCGGTGCAGGTGTAAAGTCGTTGAGTATAACACTTCACGGTTGGTCTCTTCTTGGTTTAGATAATGCCAAAATCGGCTTAAGTTAAAAATTAAAGTAAAGATCAAATAGAGCGCCAGTCGTTCACTAAAAAAAAGAAAAAAGGAAAGCTTAAAGAACACCCGAACGACAAGTTGTCCTCGTATACAAAGTTCACTTACAGCGTAGACTCGTAGAGTGGAATTTGTGGAAGCTAAAATGAATAAGATTATGACGAATCCTCAACTCTTATCAATGCTTGTATTCTCCAGTGAAGCCACTTTTCATCTGAATGGAGGTATGAATCGGCACAATTTTTATTACTGACCCGACGAAAATTCCAGAAGTAGGTGCCTGCTCATTTTGGTATACAAGTTCGTCAACTTTAGATATAGTGTTTCCAGATAGATGAATTGAATGCAGAAAACCTATTGAACGGTCGCCGAAGTCTCCCCATCTCACCCCTTTCTATTATTTTCTTTTGCGTTACTTAAATATCCACGTTTATCTCACAAAACCCGCAATCTTAGAACAATTGTATGGGAAAATTGAACACGAAAATTTACAAATTGATCAAAATATAATTCGATATTCTGTGGGTAATTTCTATGAACATGGCACCCACTGCCAAACAATTAACAGGCAGCATTTTGAACAACTTCTGTAAATGCGTTTTTTAGGTGCACAACTCACATTACTGGAAACTTAATAGCGGCTTAAATTTTAAACCGTTATAACTCAAGCATAACTTGACAAATTTTGACGAATAAAAGCTATTTTAAAAAAGCCTTGTATTTCGCCATAACATGGCCTAAAAATAGTTTACTGCAGTTAAATAGACACCATTATTAAACGAATTACTAACAACCAATAAACTTTTAAATATTACATGGTATCTAAAAGCAATAGTTTTTCGAAATAATCGACTATTCCAGAACATTTTGGTTTACCCTTCATATAAGTACTCAGAAATAAAATTTATTTCTATGTTAATTAACTTAATAGAAAACAATGAATATATTTTAAAAAAAATAACTTTTGGCAATATTTTTAAAAAATCTTTGTAGTTTATCCTTCTGCAAAAATTTTATTACTGTATATATTAATTATTTGATAGACGAAAGAGGTTTTTCTCGAAAGCGATAGCAAGTTTGTTTTAGAAAAGGAATTAAGAACTTATTATTAAATTAAAATACGACAAAGCATTGGACCTTCTATTTAAAATAATAGAATTGGTCTTGACTTCCAATATTATTAGTAATGTGGTCATATTGACAATAATTTTAACTAGTTGCTCAAATAGAAGAAGGTACCACTGAGAAATTTCAGTTCGTCTTCTCGTTTCGTAATATATGTACTTTTAATAGGTCTCAAGCGTCAGACACTCTGTATATGAAATAGAATTTATCTCCAAATATTAAAAACGTTTTTGAAATTAAAATGAATTTTGTTTTATTTTGTTTTATAATAGTATATACCAAGTGATCCAAAAAGATTGAAGACAGTTTGAATAACGCGTGTTAATATTTTGGTGACCCTTTACTGCTCAACAAAATTTTTAAATAATTTTTACTTGTTACTTTTCCCACAAGGTATGGTATTAAACAAACAAGTTTTAGATAAGACAGGCTTACCACATTTTAAAATATTTTATTTCAGCAGCAAATCAAACTGTCTTCAACCTTTTAGGATCACCCTGTATAATAAAAAACCATGTTTACAAAATTTTCTTTTCCTAAGCTGACTACGGTCAAATTTGTTGGTTATATATTTTTTGCGTACTTCTCAAATATTTTAGATATGCTATTATGTAGTTTGATGCTTAAGGAGATTTTATAACGAAGACGATTTCGTTAACTATGATAGAATATTAGCTGCAACAAAATATTCATAACTTTACAAAAATTATTCGAGTATAGTAATCTTAACAACGCTTAACAGCATTTCCACCAACATTTGCTATAGATTGTGTATTTATCTAAATATTTAAGATACAATAAACTCAATTGCGTGTAGTCCATTTCTTGTTTTCATATAAGGAATACTTGATATGTGGCTATAAACAATTCCACTGCTCTCTAATTAAATTGCTGTCCGTTATTTGTTTCACATATATATTACTTATATCGAAGATACATGTCTTAATGAAAATTTTGGAATTAAGCCAAAAATGAATTGTAGAAATAACATGTTTTTTATAAATATATTTTTAAGTAACTATAATTAGTTGATTCATTTCATAATTATCATTATCTCATTAAGTAACAAAATTTTCTTGAAGAAAAAAATTTTAATTAATGGATATGTCAATTTTAAACCATACGCTAAAGTTTACATTTCATAATTAATAGTAGAAAATAGCATTCTTAGAAAGAAAGTACTTCTCAAGCATGTTTAGTGCAAATTTTAATATAAAATAATTATAATCCGACCTATCATGAAAGGAAATTATACGTCAACTAAAGAATCTATAAATATTATATCGAGTTAATGGAATAAGTAGCCATTTGTGAAAAGAACTTGTAATCAATCATCTGTGAATAGTAATATTAATAGTGTGATTTTAAGAATGTAGTTTACCGTTTTCCTGACTTATTGACATGTTTGTTGCAAATGGACATATCAATTCAATATTTCGTCTCAAGTGCTGTTCTCTAGAAAATTTGTCAAGGAAGTTATGAATGTTGTTTTTATATAATGCTCGTTTCTGCCGCTGTTTACCAAAATTATACATCAATAAACTTTTCCACTTTCCACTCTCCTAAAGTTTTCTATTAGAACATTAGATAGCTTAACTATTTTTATTCGTCGATGATCAAATTTATTTCGAGCTTGTAATTATTCTAATGTATATTAGAAAAAGTAAAAATTTTAATTTATCAAATATCATATTTTTCCTTCTTGATGTACAGGGTAAGTAGAAAATAAATAGCATTACGCTATCAGTCGATACAAAACGACACCTATACATTGTTTGTCTTAATTGTGATATTTTCAAAATGTTTGCAATTAATGTTTTGAATTCAACCCTGTCTATCAGTGCGAACCGGTGTAGTTGCTGATAAAACGATTTGTTTATTGCGATCGCCATGTATTTAATGATGTATGCCCATTGTTAATACTAGACATTATTCAAAGGAAATTTTAGTAAACTTTTACGACAAATGTAATTATTAATAGCGCATTTTAACCAATATCTAAAGTTTAAGTTGTCATTAAAGCTTTTATAATCTACATATTTATTAATTCTATAACTTCAAAATTACTTTAAGGTTTTCGTGTTCAAAATTTCAAGGCTTTCAATGTAGTCCAATGCAAGGCACGAAACAGTGTCCAACAATAATTCCAATACTTATGTTATATCATAAGAAAATCGCAGGAACCGGATTTGAGTGCAATTTATTGAAATTGGGTCTTCTACGGAACTTAATACACATACAAAAATGTTTTAAAGTTTTTGTGGATGTTTTCAGCAATTATTTCCATTTTTGTGATGCATAATTTCATTATAAGTCCTTATTTTTATAATGAATTAAACAAGATTAAATTTATATGAATAGAAACAAATTTAAATATGTTCGACATTTTGCAAAAATAACATCTAAGTATTAGATTTCATTGCTTATAGAAAATCAAGCTAAATTGAGTAAAAGAGTTAATACGATATTAAATAAACAAAGCAAAGTTTGTGGTGTTTTAAATTCATCCCGTAATTGAATGTATATTAATCTTTACACAAATATATAGTACATGCATCCCTTTTGACTAAGATTAAAATTTTACAATAAAACAAACTTTTTAATATAAATTTATGGAGTTAAAGTTTTCTTTACCTTTGTGAACATGTTTCGAAACCCACTATATTGTATTATCAAAACATTTAGATACCGTATAAAGTCGTTTTCAAACTAAGAAACTGTATAAATGTTATAGTTAATTAATCTTTGAAAAATTAAGGTTTTAAAGATTAAAAATGCGCACAGTTAAAAACTTAATTTATTTATATTTTTAATTGTATTCGGCTCAGTTTTTAACTTGTAAAACTTTCATCTTAGATTATAATTATAATTATAAGATTTATACAATTCCTTAGTATTAAAGCGACCTTTATAGTAACATCTAATTATCTTTACGTTAGATTATACTGGATTCCGAAACATATTATTACGTAGTCGCCCCTTATTTAATTGATATAATATTGATTTTGAGTTAGTCGTGCGGTTTGTTTATTTATTTAGCGGCATCGACCACACAATAACGGTATTCGGTAGCAATGTTCTCAGTGACTTAAGATTTTTTGGACACTTATAGCTTTTACCTGAAAGGCTTAATTTAGGCACACACAGCCCGTTGGTCTTTCTCGAACAGATACAACAATGCCATTGTTAAATTGAATTTATTTAAATTTGATAATAATTTAATAATTTAAACATATACAACAAAGTAAAAATAAATGCAACGAATAAAATTAATGTTAAATCTGATTCAAAATATAAATTACGATCGATGAGACCAATTTCTATAGAATCTATAAATATTGAAAAACGTTTGTTATCACTTACTTCACTATGAACGAAGTCTTTACGTTTAGCTTAAATAAAGGTTTTTCTACCTGAATTTACTGATGGTTTCCAAGGAAATTAAATGTCTACGACCTTTATTTAAGTAAACTTAATTATTCTTTCTATTATTAAATAAAGTTCAAACTAATGTTCTTTAAACTTAACTGTTTACTAATTAAACACTCTCGATTCGGGTTCGCGGCATATAAAATTTAATCGAGAACTAACCTTTTCGATGTCTTCTAATTGATTTTATCAGGTGAAACAAATGTGCACTCTGAAATTGTTATAATACTTTGTGCAATATTATTAACTTCTTTGAATTACTTGGACGAATTCCCAACTCGCTGTAATCCTATTGAATTCTTTTACTGCAATGGACTTGCAGGACTTTTTAACTAACGAACTTGTTTACTGAATTATGCACTATAAACTTATAGTAGATCAGGTAAAAGACATGGTTTTAGTTAAGTTTCCGTTTATATAACTTACGGGAATTCTTATTGTCCAATACGGTTGCTGGTTCTTCGAATTCCAGCCAATGTCTTTAAACTAAAGTTCGTGTCTCAATTCTCACGTAATCCATTTTAAATTTACATGCAACGTGTTTTTTGCGAGTTTCGGATCTTGTTAAATTGCATGTCTTTGCGGCAAGTTTATTAAATTTTCGCGCTTCTTTAAACTAAATTGTCTGTAGTGATGGTCATGTGTTTGTATTATCTGTTAATATTTACTTTTGACAAAATGCTGAGAATAACTAATTTACGTTTGGTTAAAACACATTATCGATATCTAAGAATTTTATATACATTTCTATTTAATTCCTAGGCATGTTGATGTGAATTAATAATTTTGTTTATTAATGGCATCAACAATATTAATACACAAAAAAATTCAACTCAATAAAGTTTTATTGAGAAACATTTATATTTTATTGGGCTACAGATTTTAAGAATATCATTTTATTACATTAATTTGCATTTATCAATCCCAAGAAGAAAATGTGGATAATAAAAACAATTTTTGGATAAACTGTGTGACTTTAATAAAATTAAACGTTTCGAAAACTATTTGCTTTCTTTTTCAATTTTATATATATATATATATATATATATATATATGCGTCTTGAACACTTTCGTTCACGGCTGCTATACTGGCTTCAGTTCGAGTAGCTCTTCACCATACACGACGAGCCACAGTATTATTAGTATATCTTCAGTTTCACATGCGTACACAAAGCGATAAATTTGTTGTTCGGATGGACGATTAGGTCGGCCATAATATTCACGAAGTGTGCGATAAGTTAATCTTATAGGTGGCTAATTTGGTTAATAACATTTTATTATTTGTAAACGTAATGATAATGTAAGATGATCCATGGTTTAATGGCACACATTACTAAATATAAATGTCAGAAAATGACATAACCTCATTTATTAGAACGGCTGCAATACGAACTGTAAGTCTGACATTCCTATTGGATAACTCTTTATTTACAATTATCAAATATTACGCTAGAATATCCTTTTACAATACATATATATCAAGGAATGCCAATGTTTAAACTTACGTGAAATTTTCTACTTAACTTGTATTGGGGAGGGGGGCACAACTCTTATTTTTCGCATATCTTATGATTCTTTTCAACGCTTTTTGAGTTAAAACTGAAAATTTACGAATTTTTTAAAGAGCTTTTGCTATAAATTCCATTTACCAATATTTTATTATACAGTAAATTGTCGCAGTCGGCATATTTTCACTTTCAAGATGCCTTTTAGTTAAAGTCGAAGCGTAGCAAACGCCTTCTCATGCATAAACGTATTTTTACCCATTTTTATCATTAACCTTGATTATTTTGGCTAAGAGAACGCTTAGAAGGAACTTAAAAATGGCAAGTACAACTTTCAAACTAAATCTGTGTCCTAAATTACTTTGAACTTGATCTTCAAGACAAGTACAGTATATTTTACGATCGCATTAGCCAATTAAAATAGAGTTAAATTAAATGAACTTTAGTATGGCATAATTTCTCAATGCGATGGCAATTTAAGAGAAAAGCGCCGCAATTAGGTGAAATAAGGCGTTGAGCTAGCCAAATCTGTCAATATGCATTTAAAATCCACTTTAATATTGCAGTTAACTTCATCATCGTTTGTTTGATCTACTTGTTTTCTCATTAATATGATCTATCCATTAAATATGCAGATATTACATTGGTACAACGTGGGCCATAAGCATAAGCGGTTTTAGAATCGCCATTATTCGCGAAAAATGTGTAAGAACGGTACACGCATGGTGGAAAATCAGTCACGATAGATCGGTTCACTTAAGCACATCGCGCATTCTGTGCAAAATAGTTTTACAAAAATAGCGATTCATGCACAGCTGCTAGACATTTATTTCACGTCGAGTTCGGATTTCCCGACGTAAATCAATGTCCTAGTGAATGTGCAATTAGATTGTGGGTCAGAAACTAGGGGCTACAGGTTTTACCCTTAATCAGAAGCCCATGGGACTTTCAAGGTCAGTTAGAACTGAGTAACAGGTTAACGAAGTTGGAACTTCTGTGCGACGGGATTCTGAAACATTACCTTGCAAGAGATCGACTGAACTTGCAGTCTCACGAGTGTCGTTGCGGCGTATTGTTATAAAAAATCTTCAATTACGCCCTTATAAACTTGAATTAGTTCAGGAATTGAAACCAAATGATCTTAATTTACGCCGTGTTTTTGTTGAAACCACGTTGACCGTTTTGCAAATTTTCGGACGAATCCCATTTTCATTTAAATGGGCACCTTAACAAACGAAATTGTCGGTATTGGGCTAAATAAAACCTTAAAGCAAAACATCAAAAGCCATTACATTCCCCGCAAATCTATTTTTCAAAAACGAACGAGACGAAGTTGTAACTGTAAATTCCAACCGGCACACAGCATTGGTGCGTAATTTTTTCTTCCCGGCTTTGCAAAAATTTGAAACCTACAAGGACAAATTATAGGTCCGACACATGTAACACGTCTAACGAATCTTTGGTTGTCGTAAACAAAATGTTTGCAGAAAAACTCGTTTCGTGTAGAGAGGATATTCCATGACCTGACCTAACTCCTCTTGACTTTGTCCGCTAGGGATATTTAAAAAGTCAGGTTTACAATAACAAACCAAACTCGATAGTCCAATTGAAAAAGAATATTAAAGAGAAGATGACTGCTATTCCCCGCGAAATGGGTCAACCTGTTTTCAACATTTAAGATCCCGATTGAAAAGTGTTTGCAGCGCGATAGCGCACATCTGGATAGTGTGATTTTTAAAAAATAGTTTTCCTAAATATTTGTTTTAATATGAATTAAATATATTTTCGCTAAGATTTACAGTTTGTTTTTAAGAATGTGTTTAAAACCGCTTATGTTCATGGCCGACCTTGTATATACGAATCTGATCAGCCTTCGTGGGGATTTGACCACAATGTCCTTTCTACTCCATCTAACATCGTTTTTAAACTATACTCCTTCAAGTATTCCAGTCAAGTTGTCCCCAAAATATTTTTTCATATATTTATTCCATTATACGTAATTCACAGCGATAATTAAATCATCAGCACGGGTCTACCATAATTTTAAATAGAATAACATACGTTTCTGATATTAATTAAATGCATTGATGTACAGCATGATAAAGATTAATAGTCAAGTTTTTTAAAAAACAAAAAAATGCTATAAAAGAGTGCTTTAATTACTATTTATTTTTAAAGAATTATGTTAGAAAGCGACATTTGGTTTCCTAGTAGAAACATTTTATTTTAATACATTTTTAAAATTTTATCAAAAAATAAATTATTATATTATTGTAATGATGATGTCTTTTAGTTAAAGACTAATAGATACACCGGTCTTCCTAGAAGATTCATAACAGCTGGAAGTTTATTTTGAGTACAATTTTAAATTCAATTATCCTGTAAAATAAATTAGTTGATAAACAATATTAGAATTAATGTAATTAATGTTTTAGACTGGCAATTACGCAGATAAGATTATGAAATATATCTGCTTTATACTTAATAATCCGTTAATATTTATAGTAAGACAGAACGTAGTAGCCATTATTATATAATAGCTTCTTTGTATTGTTTAGCAACAGCAAATATTAACCTACAAGTATGCCATAATAAAAATAAATAAAACTTTCGTATTCAATTTAATCCAAAAGCAAATGTAGGTCGTTCCATGTTGCAGTTCAACACATAAATATTAATTATTACTATGTAATATTTTTACAAACACTATGTGTACATTTTGTCCAATAACCGTTTCACTATTATTTCTTAATCTCTTACTTTCACTCAGTTATAAATTTCCCATTGGAATCTGTGACCTTTATATTGAAAAAGCACCTACTGGAGATTTCCGTTTAAATTCTTCCGAATATATTGTTATCTTCTTGGGCAAAGAATACCTGCAAGCAACTTATGTGCATTTAGTTTAAATAAATACTGTTCAGTTATCAAAATTAGAACTCGTTATTTGGACAAAATGTACTAACACTTATACAAATCTAAAAATGTTGTTTTCGTAGAATACATTTATCAAACTTTGTTATTAGCAAAATCAATTAATTACAAGCAGTATTTATTTTAAGAAAATATCAAATTAATAAGAAGAAAAGGTTCACCCAAAATAAAATAAATGTTCTTCCATATAATAAGGTTTATAACAACGTTTAAAGATATTTCCATTTTCTATTGAAGATAGGTATCAATTGTTGCAAATTACCTTGTTGCTTGCAAAAACTTAAAACGGCGTAGAAGATAACATGAAATTGAACCTCCGGTAATAACAGAACAAGACTGAAAATAAATTTTGCTCAAAACTATGAAAACTAATTATGACGTCATATGATGCAACTTCCAATTTAAATTAGTTGTGGCAGACTTCTGGTATAACCGGAGGTTGAACAAACAAACACAGCATCAATTTTGCTCGATATAGCAATTGAATTGCCCGTATATGCGGTTTTATAAATAAATGTTTCCCCTATTGATAGATATATTGACCATTTTAGATACAAACATTGTGTAAAAGTACCCGTATAACACCGAAATCGCGATTATAAAACCGATACAGTTTTTCGCGAGTTTCAGTGTTATAATTTTATTATTAAGTTAAGTAGAAAGACAATTTAAAAGACTTTAACAAATCGCGAAATGTCGGACACATTGTATAATTGGAATAATTAATTATAGCTATAAATGTATGTAAACCGAGGCATTTATCTAATTTAAAAGGTAAATAAATTAATATAAGCTAATTAAAAATTAGATAAATTACTAATACTATATGTAATAGAAATAAGTTAAGATAGTTGTATATATAAAATGAGATACCGCCATTTTAAATATGTACACGCTATAAATTT
>JAHWXV010541231.1:0-11062 GCA_024586415.1 Phrixothrix hirtus | reverse complement strand
TTTTTTAATTTCGAGTGGGTGGATTTATTCTTGCATATTTATTTAGTTTATAAATTTCATTATTTAATTTCAGGTTCCCAATTATTACCCACGGCAACCGCAACACGCACATATGTCAAACGAGCATCCATTGTTACATCAATCAACATGGCATACGCCAACAACTGAACCTGTTAAAAGCATATCGCATTCTCACCTTTTTAATTTAGAACAGATGATTACAGAAAGACAATATTCCCGACACTCACCTGGTGTTGATTTGACATTGCAGCGAAATGGGAACCAAAATGGTGAACTACCGGCAACTCCAATTAGTCTTAGTGTAAGGGATGCTAACAAAATTAATAGCTTACCAGCAAGTGCTATTGATATGCAAGCTGTAGAATTAACGAAATCATCAAGTCCTGGCATGAAGACAGGTCTTAAAGCAACTAGTCCAATTCTCAAATCCCTTTCTAATGCAAGTACAGGTATAAATATAAAAGCAACAACTGGCTCAGCAATTTCAACGACGTCAGTGATTCATGAAAAGCAAGAAAGTTCTAAAACCTTAAAACGCCCTATGAAACGAATGGATTCCATAATTGAGAGATTAAATCCGATAGTGGATAAAAATGACAAGCTGGTAATCGCAGAAAAATTAAATACGCCACACCCGGCACATGAAATTGTAGAAAAATCAATGGCGAGTACTGTAATTGTTCAACCCACATCTACTGTAGGTTGTCCTGATGAAAATAGTAATTCTAGTAGTATAAATATTCCAAAATCCACAAACGCGACAGATGAGGATGTAATTTCCCCTTACAGCAATGAAGATAGCACAGATAGCAATAAATCACGACGGAGAAGAAAGCCGGCAAAAACAATTAGAGTATCTAAAGAGATCGAAAAACAAATATCAGTAATTGATTCTTCTAAAATGATCGAGTCCGAAACTCACCCAGAAAGTATCGTACACAAAATAGAAACGGAACGACGAAGATCTGGTAGTGTACCTCCTAAAAGCCCCACATTGCTTCCAAGAACACGAAGAAAAACTTCCTCTGAATCAGAAACTATAGCTAATATATCCGCTATGATTCAAAAGACTGCTGTAGATAAAACAAATTGTTCGTTAAATTCGAATCAAGAAAGCAAAGCGGATTCGGAATCACAAACAACAAAACCTATCTCTGTTAGTGTAATAAAAACCACAGAAGAATCGGGTTCAAAGAAACAAACGAACACTAACAGCTTTGTTGAAGTTGAAAACAAATTAGAGCAAATGTTTGCTGGCATTTCCGATTATGTTGTTGAACCTCCACAAATAGAAAAAGGTATCAATTATGACGATTCAAAAACTTTAGATTTAGAAGAATCAAAAAGTTTTAACACCTCAACACATCTTACCAACGACAGTGTTACGTCGACTTCTAGCGATATAAATTCAGTTAAATCAATACGCATTAAAAGTGCCAAATCCTTACAACAACATTCCATTGAAACCATCTCGTATGACATTTCACCTAAACGTAAAAAAGGTAAGTTATAAATTGCGCTGCTTGAATTTCATGTCACATGATGAACCTTTAATGTAATTTGCTTCATATTTGCCTGACATACACAATGTGGCCCTGAAATAAATACTTTTTAGCTCTTAAAGATATTATTGAATGTAGTAATACTTTGGTTCTTGTTTCAAAGTAGCATTTCTTTAAATAAACATTTTTACTTAATTATTCTAACAGTAGAGATGCCAAATGTGCATTTGTATTTTAAAAAAATTATCAAATCTGTTTTTTAAAAAATTCATTCAATTTGATCTAATAAAATGTTTGTAAAATTGAGGTTAAGTTAACCTCTCAATTCAAAATTTTGCAATTTTAACTACTTTGGTTAGAAATTGTCTTAACATGAAGAAAGTAAAAAAAAAGTTATAGTTATATTTTTGTTTACAGAATTTAACTCATTCAATAGAATCTTAAAAACTGATTGTAAATATTGATTAGAATGTAGTATAAGTTTGTATATGGATATTGAATTGAAGTATCATATTAACCCTGCTGTAGTTGCACCTAGTGTTGTAACATAATTAGTTGCAGAATCCATGTTACTATTTTACCTTTGCATCGTCAGCATATACAACACACTATTGTAAACATGAGCCACAAAACAAAGATTTATAAAGCTGAAAATCTGTCAGACCTAGTGCAACTATTGCTGAGTTAAGTAGGATTTATAAACTTGACATTTTTAGAGATTACTATTGGCTGTTTATAAATAACGATGTGACAAACAATGTAACAGTGATGGTTAGAGTTGTCAAATGGCAACTGCAAAAAGGTAAAGCTTGGTCAAAATAAACAAACAGCCATAAGTAAATGCCGTTTGTTTAACTTTTGAACATTACTGCAATGTTAGGTTTATAAATCCATAAACAAGTCGAACTTTTAAAGCCCTTTGTACTCTTTCAAACCTTGTAAAGCGACAGAGCAATAGTTTTGTACATCAGTAGAGTACAAAGAATTAATTCAAAAAGTATTGCGTTACAAATAATTAATCGTTTTAAATTACAGGTAACAAAAAGTCAAAATTCCGTTTGGAAGGTAGCATAGGAAAAATTAAAATAAATTCGAAAAAAAGAAGAGAAGGTAGTAGTTTAATACATAAGCAAGGAATAATAAAAACAGATTTAATGAAAGAGATATACAATTATGATTCGGGAAGCAATGCCAGTTCTAATAAATCGAGGGGACCTTTTGTACAAATCCGTGGTTCAAGAGAGTCGCCGCTATCTGTAAATATTATTAATACGCCAATAAATGATGAGGATATCGATAGAAAAGGCACTAAATTAAAGAAATACCATGACGATACTGAGTATCGGCACAAAGTTAAATCTAGAGGATTACATTGTAGCACTTTAAGTAATAAATATGATGCGCAAACACGTGATGCAACTTGGATCTGTGTGTTTTGTAAACGTGGCCCCCATGCAACTGATCCTCATATATCAGGACCGTCGAAATTTAATGCGACTATTTCTATGCCCCCACCTGGTGACCTTTTTGGTCCTTATATTATTACAACTGATTCGCCTGAATATCAAAGACGCTTAGATGATCCGTACGATCAACAATTCAAAAGTAAAAAGGTGGCGAGGGCTGTTAATGCAATAAGTATTAATAAAAATTTATTTAAAAAATCAAAAAGGAAACATTCGGATTCTTTTGATAATCATAATTCTTTAGATGGCATCGATAATACAGATATTTACTTAGGAATTACAGAGACTAAAGATAAAGTGTATGAAGTTTGGGTTCATGAAGACTGTTTGGTGTGGTCGCCTGGTGTTTTTTTAATAGGACCTAAAATTATCGGACTTGAAGAAGCCGTGTGGACTTCGTGTAATGTTGTTTGTATTGAGTGTCGATTTCGAGGAGCAAACTTGTGTTGTGTTAAGCGAGGATGTATGAATGTTATGCACTTAGGTTGTGCTGCCGCTGCCGATTGGTATCTTGATGAAGAAAACTATAAAGCTGTGTGCGTATCACATAAAACCCCGTGACATATAAATGATTGTACATACTTTAGATTATATTCTTAACTTCTATGTGATTCTGTACTATAATGAAAGGGTTCGAAAGAGTTCACGAGTATTAAGATTTGCAAAAATCTATGTGATGTTTTTAGCTTAACTAGTTCCAAATTAGCTTGTAAGAGTTGTTCTTTGTCAAATCAAAAATCTCCTTGTTTTTAAGTTTTTGTTTAAATGTAAATTAGAACTTGTTGCAATTTTAAAAATTTTAACGTTACACAAAAGAAATATGAATTTTTTTAACTCGGGCCGATTTTCACTCGTACAATAAAAGAATTAAGGGACTTGTAAAGTTTACAATATTTACATTTTAATAAGTAAAACTGAATTCTAAATAAAACACCTGTTATTCGACATTTTTAACAAATGTCATGTTATATTTTTAACCGAATATTCAATTTTTGACTTAAATTTTAATTAGTAATTTAGCAAAAATGGGTTGAAGAATAGTTAGTAATTTAACTAAAACATGTATAGAGTAAATTTATTCTTTTATTTTTTAAATAATTTAATATTCGATGTTTTAATTGAATATATCCAATATTTGCTTGTTCACTTGAAATACATACTCATGTGTCTTTGTTTTCATTAATTTTAGATTGAATATTGGGTATTTCAAATTTTATATTATACAACTATTTATTCGGTTTTTGTTGAACTGAATACTTAAATTTTTGGATAAATCTTATGCCGAATATTTGCTATTGAATATATAAGATACGAACTAGCATAAATTATAAAGGTAATTGGGCATATTATGTAGATACTTACTTTATTAAAAACTTGTTTACCCAAAACAAACCTTGGGTAAATAGGACTTTAATAAAATAAGTATATGACTAAAATACCTGGTTGTTTTGAAATAGTTGAATTAAAAAAATAAAAATCTGTGGGTACATAAATACACACCCTATGCTATTATTAAATTGCATAAAACCTTTCTGTGAAAGTAGGTGTGTATATTAACATTTTGCAAACCACTTTAATGTCTATAACAAATGACAACAATCACAACTGTAATTTCAAATATAATAACGTTGAAGTTACATCGCCACGTTTGATAATGGTGATCTTACATTAAAAATTTGGAAGGTTTTGTACAGTTATGTTTTACAGTTACTACACTGATGAGCTCTAGCTGCTTTCCATCTCCAGCAAAGAACTATGAAGGTTGATCCCTATGCTCCACCCTGACCTACTAATAATAGTCAATACTCTCCCTTAAGTTGGACACACTTTTCTCATTGAAGCTCTAACATCGCGACAGTCTTTTAGAAATTTTCTCCAACCTTGGCGAACCACCCAGTTACTTCTTTTTCTTAAAGTTGCTTAGGTTTCGAGCACAACCGGTAGTCGCTTGGGGCCAAATATAGGGAATAGGGCAGGTAATCCATGATTTCAAACTCTGCATCATAAATGGCATAATTGCAACCAGCGTCTTTTTTCTATTACAGTTGCGTGGAATTTGGTGATTAATTGTGCAGACATGATCAACCAGCAATATACCCTTTAAGCATCCCAGAACACTGAAGCCTTAACTTTGGTGGTCAAGTTAAACTTCACATGACATTTTCCCATGTCATATGGCACTGCGAAGTCACCTAAAGTCACAACTAAATTTGCACGATTTCCATTAGGGTTAACTCATTTTTATTTACAAATATTTAATCATGCACCTTTGCTTGTTGTCATCCATCCAGATGGATTTGGGTGTTGTAATTTGACTGATGCAATTAGAGATTTCCAAATTCAGGGGTGTCAAAAATATGCACTTAGCTTTCTACTAAAAATAGTTTTAAATTCTAACCTTGCTAGGAGCATAGGGATCAACCCCCATATTTCCCAATGGTTCAGCTAATAATTATTAGTTTTCAATATATTAGTTAAGTGGGGAGACCCATGTAAATCTCTAAGAGGTACTAACAGTCGTAGATCAATTCGAGAATTAATAAGGGATTGAGAAATATATGTACATATTTTGCGCCATTACTTTCATTATTATGTTTGACATTTCTTTAAAAGCTCATTTATAAAACTATTGCATTTAATTGAATAGTAAGTTTTTTAATGTTGCCTTTTCGGCAAAATTAATTTTTCATATCATCTATATAATCCATCATCTGCGTTTATTATTTTATCAATACAGACGATGATGTAATCAAAACAATCATCTCTATATGCTGCATAATCCATTTTACGTTTTATATAAAAACAAATCTCCAACTACTTCGAATGTACACAGTTTAAGGTTATAAAGTTGATGGTAGATATTGATAGATTAATAGTACAACTTAATTATATCAATATAATGCTAATTTATTGACAAATCATAGAACGTAAAAAATGAATAAACAATCAATCTGGATTGATCCTAGGTAAAAGCAGGATTATTTGATGGAGGATTAACACTCGTTCACTCTCAGATTATTACAATTATATGTTACACTTTAACCAAATCCCAGTTTTAATCTCCAATCTAAGATTAATTCTTGACTATTAGTACCGGCCTAAAATAGAAGTAATATTTTAGTATTATTTTTGAAGAAACAATGCAACAGACCTTTTTAAAAGTTTCTAGTGTTTTAATAAATATCTGAAAAAGTAAAAATATTTTTAATTTATTAGAAAATAATTAATAACATGGTGGCTTAAGTATATCTTAAAGTGGCCTCATTGTCGGAGTAGTAAATTGGTGCGAATTGTAGCATTTGTTGAACTTGTCTGAAACAAAAATACGATGTTTTTTATCCTCTATGAAAATACCTTGTCGATAAACCTTTGAAATAAGAAAAAAGTTGAAATTTGAGGAAATGGCGCTGCTTTAAAAAGTCATGATTTTGATTAAACAATTTCACTTTATTTATACAATAATAATTGTTTAAATTAATTATATCATTAATTTCAAAGATTCATTGACAATATTTATGCATCGAGATAACTCGATTGATCAAATAATTTTTGAGGAATCTTTCCCGCCAATTTAAAAAATGTGATTTTCAGAAAAACGTGTTTAAAGTTTTTGGTATCACAAAGTAAAAAAGAAAAATGATTTTTGGGAAACTTGCAACTAGTCTGCTATTCCAGGTCCATAGTAAGCCCTCGGTTTCCTTGTAAAACTCGTTTTTCTCTATTTGTTGTTGTTCACAAGCCATTCAAGCTTACTTAGTGCTGCTTAGACTGCGGCGCTTCTGCTTTGTTATCTGCTTGGCATTGTACATATCAGCAAATCGTTCGTAATGATTTCCTATATTAATTTCCAATGTTTCCATTATTTTTAATATAGCAAAGTAGCCTTCATTAAAAACTCCCGCAGTTATATAGGCGGTGATTTCAACTATTTTCTTTCCAGAATTTAGATATTTTGGAACTATACGCAGTTGTAGCTTTCGTTTGCATTTTGTGTGCGACCGCCTAAATATCTTTCTAATAGATCTTTTTTCGATGAATTTTTGTATATTGGTAACCAAATGCTTTGCAATGTTTGGGTGAAGAGCAAGCGAATGATCAAAATTTGTACCTGAGGCATGAGCGACACAATATTTGCATCAGCTGGTAGGTCCCGGCAGGCAATTTGTATGCCTTGAAGTCTTATTTGTGGAGCATAAATGATAATGCCATCTCATCAATGGATTCAATGTTTCTCCTGATCGCTAAGTCATAATATTTTGTTAATTTTTTAATTAGAACGTCAGACAATTTGTTTTATCCATCAAGTTTCTCTTGTTTTTTAATATTTCAGAGTTGACTGCCTATTTGTTTTTCGACATGTCCAATGCATTCGCTTTTCACTACTGGCAAATTATCTCTATAAGAATTTGGGATTTAAAATAGCTTTGTATGTTTTGGAGTCTCCATCTCCAATATAATTATCATATTTCATTTTAAAATTATTTTCAGATCTGGCAAACGTTTTTTAAACAGCATCCACTTCCTTTTACCTTCAGAACTGGCATGATTTGGGGTGCTTTCTTCTTCGTGCTCTTTGTACCATTCAACATACTCTTCAATATTTCTGTTCCGTAAAATGTACAATCTTGGCAATAACTTCCTTTTACAACAAGGTCTGTTACTTTGCCATTGAAATATCCTGTAAGCATTGTCATGCTATATAACAATGTAAAGCCACGTTTTTTCCATGATCCATCGTCAGATACTTTTAAATTCGTTGGTGACCTTTCCTTTTTTACATTGTCCTCTTTCACTGCTTTTTGGCATAAAACATTGAACGTGACGTTGTGAATACGTTCCACTATATGAGCATATGCATTTCTACTTGCTTTGCCCTAAATTCATAAGACCACAGAACAAGTTTATCTCTTCTCTACTAATGCCTAACAGCTCCATTACGAATACTATTCTTTGATTAATTTTATAGCCATTGTTTATAAAAGGTCCTGAATTAATATTTCTGCGACTACAATGGCATATAACAAGTTTAAAACTGAGGTCACAATTTCCTCCTTCATTTTGCTTGCACTCTTTGCAAATAAATATTTCCAAAAGCATACCAAAAACAGTTAAAAAATTCATCTTATAATAATGAGTCGGATTATAACCTAAACCTTCACTACTCGCAGTAACTAATTTTCCCGCACCAGCACTTTGACCTACAAATTTTCCTTGTGTATCTGTGAATTAATTACTATGAAACTTTCGTTTCCGACTCTTGCACGAAAATTCGTATCTTTACTTCCTTTTGGATAGAACATCTTGGTGTTGAAATTCGGAACACTCAAACCTTGCTTTAGTGTAGTGTACTGTGCCGATTATAGGCCTGCCTGTTTACAGTTATACCTTTTAAAATATGTAGACACACAGATCAATAAGTTTGTACACAAATAAAGCCGAGAAAACAAACCTGCCATAACCTAAGCAAAGGATCTTGGCTAGAAACACACACAATCGAATAGCAGTGATGGAAGATGGGCGGGACCATGCATGCACAACCATCTCCGACACGGTTCATGCTTGGCAGCTCTGATCTTGGTGGGCGCTCTACCGTGCACTTGTATACTTGCACGTAATAAATGCTCTGTGGATTCCTTAAAACTTCATATTTCGTTCCATAACTTTCGGAATATATTTTCAACTATCGATTAAAACAAAAATAAATTCAAATTTTTTTAAGGGGTTACATGAGTCTCTCCCCTTAAAAATCTAGGTACCTAAATTTTAAATCGTTTGAAACTGGGAACTGTTTTTATTTAAACAATACTTAAATTCATTGTGGTAACATAATGGTATCATAAAATATAAGTAAAACAAATCTAAGCAAATGCGTTGCAACCAGCCATTAATCATGTGTTTTGAAAGCATACATGCATTTAACACTGGCAGTACTTACGATTAATATTTCTAGTTCAATAGTCGGATTCCAATATATGCCATAATATGTTACGTTATATTTCTCTACTTTCCCCTACAGTTACAATTTTAAAATTTTTGTATACATTTTGCTAAAATTCGAAAATAAGTAATCTATATAATGAATTCATATCAGTACACCGTTTTTAGCTTACTTTTAGTAGTAGGATAATTCTATGACATACACTTTTAGTACTTGTCCCCATATTAAATTGAAATTAATGTACGTCAAAATCATAAAAAGGATGCATCAACACCACCTATCTTCAACGACTGCAAGCAGTCATTTAACCAATGTATATGATCAAACACTTTATCATTTAATGTGCATAAAAACAAAAACAATGTAAGAAATATTTTTCTTGGTTAAAATTTTATTTAATCTATGAGAAATTGAAGTGCAACTATGGCAGGTTTTACAAATAAACCTCATGGCATTATGGTTTCCACAAAGAGGTTTTTATATTTTGTTCCTATACTTCAAGCATTGCTTTTTGAGAAGTGTCAATTTCGTTATGCTGAAACTGAAACAAAAATTTATGACAACTGATTGTGAAATTTATTAGTTGTTTTATATAGAATCCAAGTATATATAGTGGCAAAGTTTAGCACATTACAAAATGCTGTACTGACCAATGCTGAGATGAACAACATCAACACCATACTATTGCGTAGTCGTGCCTTATTTAATTGATATAATATCAGTTTTTGGGTTAGTGGAGCGGTTTATTTATTTATTTAGGGGCATCGACCACACAATAAAGCAATTTGGTAGCAATGTTCTCAATGACTTTAGATTTTTCTGACACTTCTGCTTTTACCTAAAAGGCTTGACTTAAGTACATACAACCCTTTTCTCTTTCTTGAACAAATGCGACAGTGTCAGTGTAAAATTGGATAATAATTTTAAAATTTTAAACATGCATAACAAAGTAAAAATAAATGCAATAAATAAATAAAATTAATGTTAATCTGATTAAAAATATTATGATCGATGCTATCAGTTTCCATGGATTTATAAATATTGAAATACGTTTCTTAACACTTACTTTACTATGAACTAGGTCTTTACGTTTAGTTTAAATAAAGGTGTTTCTACCTGAATTTATTTACTAATGCTTTGCAGGGAAATTAAATGTCTACGACCTTTGTTTAAATAAACTTAATTATGCTTTCTATTATTTAATAAAGTTCAAATTAATGTTCTTTAAACGTAACTGTTTTATTAATTAAACACTCGTGATTCGCATTCGTGGCAAATAAAATGTAATCGAGAACGAACCTTTTCGGTATCTTCTGATTTTATCAGGCGAAACTGGTGTCCACTCTGAAATTGTTATGAATTACTCAAATGAATTCTCAACTCATAGTGATTTTGTTGTAATTCTTTTACTACAATGGACTTGCAGGACTTTTCAACTGACGAACTTATTTACTGAATTGTGCACTATAAACTTATGGTAGATCAGGAAAAAGACATGGTTTTTAGTTAAGTTTGCGTTTATATAACTTCAGGAATTCTCATTGTCCAATATGGTTACTGGTTATTTGAATTTCAATCACTGTCTTTGAACTAAAGTTCGTTTCTCGATTCTCACGTAGTCCATTTTAATTTGCATGAAACGTGTCTTTTTGTGAGTTTCGGGTCTTACTTGTTAAATTTTCGCGCTTCTTTAAATTACACCGTCTGTAGTAATGGTCACGTATTTATATTACCTGTTCATCTTTGCTTTTAAAAAGTCTGCCGGTTCGTACTATATTTACAACCTATTTTAAAAATAACTAATTTTCATTTGGTTGAAATGCATTATTAATATCTTAAGAATTTTATATGCATTTTTAATTTGTAAGGTCCAAACAGAATTAACATTTGACGGCATTTATTATCACGTAAGAATTAAAACTAATGGAATTGTTAGCGTATACACAAAACTAATGGCGTAGAGTGCTGTGTGACGATGATTGTTTGTTAACTTTCTACTTTTGTGCTTGAATACGGCGTCAAATGTCATTTAAACATAACCTTCTATTCACATGTCTATAAAGTTGACAAATTTGAAGATTATAAAATCAAAATTAAAAAATCGATTCATAGGAAATATATTTTCACAAAGTAAC
>JAHWXV010541227.1:0-12241 GCA_024586415.1 Phrixothrix hirtus | reverse complement strand
CGTGTATTTCCACTAAAATTTTGACATCGAAAATTTTGGACGAAAACAATACTTTCTCTATTCTATATTTCATATAGGTAAGAGAAAGTAAAAAAGATGACAGCTTGAGAATCTTGAAGCTTTATTACTGAAACCCTGCAAAATGTTTAAATTATAATTATTAATTTATATCAGTTTGTTTTTCTTTTCGTAATTTAAATTTGTAAGGGATCATTACATTGTAACGATTTTGATTTGGGATGGGTTGCCCAGTTTTATGTGGTGCTCTATTATTTATTAATTGGAAATTTCTGTTTTAATATGAACTTAAAAGTTATCGACGTTTTGACTAACTATTGACCGTATTTATGATTTGCTATTTTTTACCATAAGAGTTATTTTTGTTTTGTGTAAGAGAAGCTTACATCAAATTATAAGTTTTTAATTTATTGGGTGTAAAAAATTATTTTAAAACAATTAATTTTCAAGTATTTCAATATCAAAATATTGTTAATTGTTTTTAAGTTACATAATACCTATTAATTGATTAAAAAGACCATTTGTATTTTGAGGAAATTATTCATTTTTATTATCTTTAGAGCGGTGTAAGTGCGCAGCTGCAACTTATGGTGAAATTTGTTTTATTATTAAGTTATAATCGTTTGTTTTTTATATATCACATCAAAACAGATAAAAATGCAATTAACTTTAAAATAGACTTAGGTGATCTATTTTAAGGTTATAGTATGAGAGCTCTTTATAAAAAGGTAAAGTCCAGAAACTCAAACAGCCAATACACGCCATAGTTAATAATAACGTCATAAAAACATTAAATTTATAATATGTTTACATTGAGTATAAATCCACATATAAAAATCCTATACAGGGTGTCTCAAAAATCAGCAAAACCGCGCAAACTGTGGGTACCTTATGACCTGTAGAACAAAATTTACTTATAAATTTTTTTCAAAAACGATTTTTAAATTTTGAAAATTTAAATGACATAATTGCTCTAAGTACAATCGCGTCTACTACTTAAAAGCAATTATGAATTGAGAGATTCAATATTTGTTTAGGACGTGCTTGTAGTAACGTGACATATAAAAGTTTTCTGACTTTGTTTACTTTCTTTGACATAAGAAAACAATTTTAAGTCTGTTGCTACACTTTAAAATTTAATTTTTATATGTATTGATTACTTATTGCCAAAATTATTTGTTAAAAACACAATATTTTAAACTGTTCTATCTTAAATGTAAAAAATTAAATTAAGACCTTCATCTCCTTTAAAATTTGTAACATGTCCAATGGAGATATTCTAAAACAAAAAACCTATTTTTTTTAGGCGGACCAGTAATAATATTATTCCCTAAAAATTACTATTGTAAACAAAACGAACAACTGGAAAAAAATTGTCTATTTATTTACTTTGCCTTACAGAAATTGTTTGTAAATATTTCCTTACCTGATAGATTCGTGGACCGGAGGTTTGAGACGTACTGTTTTAAAATATGTCAGGTAAAGTAACATAATATCGTTTTAACTTTACCTTCTGGAATAAATATGTATTTTCAGAAACAAACAAACTTCATACTTTAACATATACTGAAGAGGGTAACGATATTACTATCTAGCACAGCATGCATACCGGGGTTGGACATACACAAATAATTTGACATAATAATCAATATGGATAATGTTGTAAAATTAAATTCTAATTATTCCAAATCAAATGTTAGAATAATCCTATTACTAATATTAAATTTGGTCTGATAATAATAATTGAAATGTAACAAAGACAATAATAAAATTAAGTAGTCAAAATGAATTTCGTTAGGTTTGCAGTAAATAGTATTAAGTATGACGTACATTCGCTGGTTGAGTGCCTGCAGCTGGATTCTATACGCCATCGCTCTCCATATGTGGAATTCTGGTGTACAAATCATCAGCTACAGATGACATTAATTTGAAAGCATATTCTGTGCACTTATTGATAGCGCTTCGGTTTATTTCGATGTTTTATTATCGATTCTTAATACGCCGAACAATATTTTGGTAATTTTAAATTTATAACTAAACTTAAGTTGTTACATTATTTTCGTATAAATAATAATTGCTAGTAGTTCAACTCTTATAGCATTTATTATTTATTTCCTAGAATCTAAATGGAAATTTACATTGCTGCATTATTAACTGAGGTAAATGTTCGCTCTTCACGCCATTAAATTTATTGGTTATTAAATAGAAATTTTTTACTAATATTTCTAGAAATATTTCCCAATGGCTTAGCGTAACTCTCATTACTTTAATATGTTAAATTATAATGATGTATTATAAATTAAATTAAAACTTGAAACCAAGTTCCCTAAACAATTAAATAGAATACAGCATAACTCTGTTATATCAAATATGAAAATTTCAAGCATTTTATTCATTATAAGCGATCGTTCATTATAACAAAATCATTCAAAATGCACGTTAACGCACTTATACGTGCTATAAATTAAAACCGAATACAGATTTGTGTAGAATCACGCGGAGATAATTTCTCTTCGGCGCGCTTCGCATTGTAACAGTGAGCGGAAAAGTAAGCTTGCCGCTTATTTAAGCGCGAAGAAGTGAAGCATAAAGTTGACTAACTGAAAAATCTACGAGCTACCGAAGGTGATTGATTACCAACCAAATTAGCAAAATTTCCGTAAATCTCTGCTAAATCATGCAATCCGGACCGCGCCGAATGGAATTGTACTTTTACAATTCCTATTGCATCTGTTTTTCGTGCAGTACTACAGAAATAAACGGATATGCATTCCAATACATAAAATAAATCCCATGCAACGTTTTTCTCCGCCCTTTGCGATGTCGCGGTGAGATTAAGTAAGTGACACGCTTTATAAAAATTTTACTGCGCTTTTGACAATTTCGGTAGATTTCGGCAGGGCAAAACCTATGCATTTCATTTAAAGATAACTTTATGTAAGCATAAAACCACGGATAAGTTGGTGCACAATTAAAAATTACGGTGCGTCGCGCTGTATTTCACAAATGAGCGATAAGCTTTACATGTCTGATGGAATTCTTGACGCGTATTTTAAAACTCGTTTATCAGTACCTACATGCGTTTGTCTAATGTAAGTAAATAAATTCATTTACCTCCTGTGTTGATTAATTCTCAAAAATTAGTTAATATTTTCAAGTTAAGTTTGTTGTAAGGTATTTTAAAATTTAATTTACAATAATTGAAGTGTTCGTTATTTCCGACCATTCATTATAAACGTGTTCGCTAAAAGCGATCATAAAATGTATGTTGATAAATGTAAATCAGCTCGAAACTTGAAATTTTGTTCGTTACAGGCAATCCTTCGTTATATCACGGGTTCACTATAACAGAGTTATACTGTATTAAATTTTTAAGTATTTATTAATCTGCCTGCATATGTTTTGGTTCATGTAACAATTTGAACCATCTACGAGGCATTCTAAATTGTTAAAATATTCAAGATTTTAGAATGCCCTGTAGATGGTTCAAATTTTTACAAGAACCGAAACATATGTAGGCAGATTAATAAACAGTTAAAAATTTAATATTCTATTTAATTGCTTAAGGAACTTGGTTTCAAGTTTTAATTTAATACATCATTACAATTGTTCCCTAATTTGCGTAAAGTAATGGCATTAAATAGTTAAGTAATAAATTAATTTTCACCTTTAGAGACCGATCTAATTCACGCGACAATATAAAATAACCTAAAAAACAAGTTAGTATAAAGCACATCATAACATGTTTCTCGAAAAAAAACCTATATTCGTTCCTTGTCTATCTTTTTTGTTGCAAGTGCACCATCCTTTTATTTAACACGTCTACTGGTGTTGATTTCTACGCCATCACGGGTATGGGTAAGGCGAAGTAGAAATAATTGCACAGAATATCATTGGCATCTCTTCATCGCAATGGGTTGAATTCTACAGTGCACAGAATTCCAACACCAGACCTATACGTATGCTCATTATCTAGTTCAAAATTGTTAGTAATGTCATTACACTAACAAGTTCTTGCAATGGAGCATTACGCAACCAGAGATACATGGGTTAGTACGGTGGTCATTGGCGGGTCGTTGTTTTTATAAAAGATTATATATTAAAATAACTTTGCGAATAGTTAAGAATAACTATAAGTTAACTAATTAATGCATAAAAATGAATCACAACTACGTAGTTACGGTAGAGTTTTTTAAAATACAACCTGATATTATTACACTTTCTTCTGATAAAAGTAACGTTACAGTTATTATGCTTAAATCTGATTATTTCAAAAAAATCAATGAATTACTTAATGATTCTAAAATCTACAAAAATATTCCAAAAAATCCCACGTGTCTTTGAAAAAAACTAATTCTTTTTTAAGGTATTTACTAAATAAAAATTATATATCAACTAAAATTTATCAATTACTTATAATTCATAACTCGTCACCAACAAAAATGTATAGTTTAGTGAAAGCACATAAACCCGGTAATCCACTTAGACCCATTGTTACAAATTATGAAAGTCGCTCAAAATTATTATCTAAATGCTTATCTTTAATTCTTAATTCTGCTTTTAAAGATTTTAATATTTTTAAACTTACAGATTCTTTTCAATTTTCAAATAAGGTTAATAATACTACTTAGAATAAAAATAACTCTTTAGTTTCTTTTGATGTAATTAATCTATTTACTAATATTCCTACTAATTTGGTTTTAGAAATCGTAGATCAAGAATGCCACTTAGTCGAACCGCATACCTCTATTCCGAAATCTTTTATCATGGATATTTAATTCTGTATACTTTTCTTTAGATAATAAATTTTATAAACAAATATCAGGTGTCCCTATGGGATCTTTGCTAACTCCTGTATTAGCGGATATTATTATGAATTGTATTATTAAGGATGTCATTTCAATATCCACTTTTAAATTTGATTTTATTTATCAATATGTCGATGACATAATTTGTTTAATGCCATCTGATGTTATTCCAAAAACTTTACAACTCTTTAACTCTTTTCATAATAATCTTCAATTCACTTATGAAACAGAAATTGATAATGTAATTAGTTTTTTAGATACACAAATTGTCAAATCTGATTCTCGTCTCAAACCTTCAAATTCCAATAGATTCCTAAATTTTTATATAGGACTGTCGATTAACTCAGCACTCCGATGAAGAGCGCCATTTAAACTAGTAGATTACTATAATAAGGTCAAATAAAATTAACCACTGAGGTTTCCTAGAAATTAAAAAATTCACAGTCTATAAGAAAATTTTAAACGTAATAAACAAGCTAAAATTCCCACCTTCATAACAGTTTGACAAAATTGTCTTTCTAAGATCTCAAAAAATATTATTGCATACAAAGAATACAGAAGACGATGATGGACACCAGTTTTGGAAGTTACTCAAATGCTTTCTTCTAGCAACGATAGAATGTGTATTCCAAAAGAATGATAAAATATTGTGGTTAGATTAAAAAAACTGAGTTAATTTCAGAAAATCATGTATAAAGATGTCTTTGGGGACATATAGTAAGCGGGGTTGGCAAAATGCAAAAAAAAGAGCTTAAAAGTTGATTTAACGTAATCAAATCAAGAGAGGCTCGTTTATGAACAAGCTGAATGTCCAAAGTCAAAAATTCCTATGTCAAAGAAAAAGTTACCACCACAAAGTCAAATGCATTCCTCTAGAATAGCTGAGACCATTTGCACCACCATTCCGTGTATTTTGCCTCCGGTGCAATGCAAACGGTGGTGTACTGTGGGCATGCCAAACGCACTTTGCAGTACTAATCATTTAAATCGAGCAGTTAAAGAAATTATTACGGAGAACTGCATCATCAGCATCTATTAATCAAAAAAATTCAAGACGACTATTTCGATAAAAATAAAATCTATAATTAGTGCCACCCTCATAAAATAAATACAAACAAATTTTAGGTAACAGATAGATTTTTTCTGAGTGAAACTGTTTAAACAGCGCTAATTTCTTTTCATATTACAAATAACTAAAATACTAAATCATTCTTATCAAAAATACTCCTCTGATAATGTAAAAGTTGTTAAACAAAAATAAAAGTATGTTTCTTTTTTAATTTCAATAGTCAGCATCTAGATTTTACGTTCCTGTTAATTAGGTAAACAAAGTCTCAAAAATAATGTAGAAATAAATTATTTACCAATAAAACTAAAAATATCACGCCAATGCATATCATCGTTGAGTTTAAATCGAGAAGCATTTCATTTGTAAATAACCAAAAAGATTTTAAAAAATGATGTTTCTTACCAAGTAGTCTTGAAAGTTTTCAATTGGGAAGTAAAGCTAAACTGAGTGCATGCGCGTTGTGGGACATTTTTATGCAGTTATTTTTGCCAATGAAAGGTTATCTGTACTTTTAAATTTTAATCTATTGCTTAATTTTTTTATTTTTATACATTTGCATATTTTAACGTTAATGAAAATTTTAGGTGTAGATCTAGACATTTTATTTCTTGTTTTTAAATTAGTCCTAAAATATGTCCTGCCCTAAATTATAAAAGTAAAGGAAACAAGTCCTAGGATTCGGGATTAACGGTTACCTAAATTGTTTACCATTTCAGGAGATATTACGGACGATTAATCAAAATGTTGACATAAGCCAAGGCTAAAGTTTAAAACAGAAATTAAGAAATGAAAAAATACAAATACCAGGTTTATTACAATGATTGTTGTGGTTTTAAAAATCATCAAGCGTTGCACACTTGGGATTGAAATATAATCTAGTTTTATTCTGTAAAATTACTCTTAAATCAATTCACGTTTTGTCAATAATTCATTTCGCCTTACACTCACCGCAATGTCACCGTCAATAGTTTCAAGGGCAATTTCTTCAATTCCGGAATAGTGGACAGAGAAAAAACTTTGATATACGTTAAAAAATCGAATGAAGATAGATCAAGAAAACGACATTGCCCCAATATCCGATACATTACCACGGTAGATGCGAGATTTAAAAATGTTCTGACTTCTTTGTGAAAATGAGGTGGATCGCCATCTTGTTGTGGAATGAAATCAGTACCATCTCCGTGCCGTTGCTCTAGTAGCCATTTAATGTTCCTAATATGGATTCATCAGTGAAGAAGAATGAACTGCACATCTTTAATTTGGAATTTGGATAAAGTTCATGAATATAGAATGCTTCTTTACTACCGGCTACCATATGCAAAATGTACTATCTTGTACGAAACAAAACAGAATTCCTTTAATTTAAATGTAATGTGTACCACAACAAACGTTTTAAAAAATCATGTACTTGAAATGTATGGAGGAATTTGAAACAAATAATGATAATCTATAGTTCTCGCCTCTCGAAGCCATTGACATAAACGAATTTGTGCAAGCGATCATTAGGAGTATCGCTGCGGTCTGGGTTGACTTTTAAATAAGGTGGTATCATTAATAAATTCTTTATTTGAAAACCAACTCATGATATAACAAGACTGCAACGATACGAACAGTGTACGATCTCACCACCAATATGCTATAAATATTTTGAATTGCAGGTTACAAAGTGCATTAAAAAATATGACACTAAATTCAAGGTATACGGTTTTTTTTTGAATATAAGTTATACTTTTGCTACTCCTCTTTATATCTAATTATAGATTATCATTTCCGTACTGATCAACAGTTGATAGGATACTGTAATGTTGCAAAATTATCATACAACCACAAATTGTATACTGTGCACCGCATTTCATCTTAATTTTTAATATCAACTAATAAGTTTATACTCATACAATTGATTAAAGTTTGCAACAATATTTTATAACGTTTGATAACAATGATAACAATTTCACTGGCTCTTGTTTAAACAAACGATCTTTAGTTGTATTTTTGAATATATTATTAAAGGATTTATAGGAATTAAAGTATTATTTACACTAGCATAATTTAGATTAGCATATTTCATTGATTGTTGTCACCTATTAAACTTTTTACTATATTTATTTAAAGGAACCGAGTCACCCTTCTTGGGAATTGAACTTGTTATGCTGTCCGCGTCTTTTCGTCGGCATGTACGGGTCTACTAAGAAGCTCTTCAGCAGACCTTTAGAAAATCTCTTCGATAAAATAGTACATCGGGTTTCAAATCCATTATTTCGATGAACATCAAGGTTGGGTTGAACTTGAGAAATTGAAAGCAGCTAGCGGCTCCTTTTCTCCAGAAGGATATAACTCCTGTTCTTATAGTTTTTGAAAAAATAGCAGTTCTAGGTAATTTTAATTATATATAAACTAAATCTTGCGAATGTATTTCTATATGTTTAATTTCTCACAAGTATTAACCCTACAAGAAATATTGAACGAAGGTAAAGTTCATTTAACCTGTATGTACATGGAAAACTGTATTCATTAAAAATCAAAAATATAAAACTGGGCAGAATCAGGAAATTACGTATTTTATATTTAGAAATTATTTTCTAAGTTTATACACTTTAGGTAATATTATAAAACTTAAATTATATCAACTACTTATCAGCAGTTCAAAGTACTACAGTGGCTATTACCGCAAGGTTATGGTAATTTTCGTAACACTTAACAAATATAATATCAATATTTAGCAATTAGGAAAAGATGAGTTTTAAAAAATTTGGTTTTGATCAAACAGTTAATGTGCAAAAGACTGTATTTTCAATAAAAAAATTCATTACCTGAAATATTTATTTATTTTAGTCTTGAATCACTATAAGATTCATTCAACGAGACTGTCAGTAAGACTTCTAGTCGGCCCATAGCTGTGCTAAAAGCTAAAATTCAACTGCCTGGTTGAGACTAGCCACAGCCTTCAAGGTTATTAAGAAGAATTTACAACTCTTATTAACAACAAGATTAGCTAAAAAGTATTAGCAACGACAAATCATTCTGCAATATTTAAAAGAGTAGCAACATTGACTTACACCTGTCTTTTATAATCATTCCGTAGCAGAAAAAATTGTCAGAAAATGAATTCTTAAAAATATGCTAGCATCAGCATGTTTTTTCTGTTTTCCTTAGCATTTCTTTAATTTAATTCATTGATTTTATACTTTATAACCACTCCTTTTATTTACCCTGCTCCAGAATATTGCAAACAACTAGAGAATATGTACGAACAAGAGAAATTCAATAACTACTGCAATCGCTCGTAGTTTAAATATACTTCTTTTGAAAGCAAAAGGTTGATTGTAGCTTATGCAATTTAACACATACAAAAGATAAAATACATACGACAGACTACAAACAGAACGAAATAAAAGATTAAACAAACCCCAAAAATCTCATGCTTTCAGCAGAGACGAGAAATTATACGCAAAATCAAACGTATAAGACGAAAAATTCATTGATAGGACGTTTATAACTTAAGGCATGTGCCCTACAATAACACAATAAAATAGCATAATGATGACTTACTTTCCTTATTAGAACAACCATCATCTTTGCTATTATAATCGGTCAAAAAAGTATACCAATCTTGTTTCCTGTTTACTTCGATTATCATCCATACAAACGTCACCCTATAACAACTAAACTATAATACATAATTTCAAATAATAGTTTACATTATTCCCTAAGAATTCTTTCAAAACTTTTAGCAAGTAATATAAAAGAAACACTAAATTTACCTTATCCCATTAATCCAAAAAACCTACATTTATGCGAATCACAAATAAAACAATACCTAGCCTAATGAAACCCTTTAATCCAATTTGTTTCATTTAATTACAGATATTTCAAAATAACGATCCCTATGTTTAATATCATTCTATTCTAATGCCGAATTCAGTATCCTAATTGCAAACAGTTAATTACTTTAAATTACTTTTGATTTGAGAATAACCACTTCTTATCCAAAATTATAAACTTTAAATAACACAATTTTAAAGATAGTCAAGCTTGGAAATCCTTAGTTTTTTTACAATCTACTAAAATAATAAAAATAAATAAATTCTTTTAGATCATCAATTCTTCTAATTTAACTATAAAGAATTCTACCTCGGCTACTAAATTCGAACTACCCCAGATAAATTTCTTTTAAGAATTATTACCTTGTTTTTTATTTTTGGTTTATTTTGTTTACGTACCTGAATCTATAATTATCATTGAATTGGTATCCCAGAACAATTGGCACTATAAGTTGTTAATGTGGCAGCAGAATGTATGAAGCTAAATGCTAATGAAACATTTACTAATGGTTAACTGTAATTAATTTGTATCATGCTCCCTATATTTTGTTGTTTCAGTGAATTTGTATATTTTATACAAGGTGTCATGGATATAAAGAGCATGCACATCTTAATATGAGCGACAAAAAACCCTTATAAACTATGACTCTAACTTATATAATTTTCGAAATATTCGCAATTAAAATTTTCAGCCCGTCCCTGTTTTTTAACTTGATGAACAAGAAATGGCTGGTCGACTGTATCTTTGACCTGTGATGCATACGATTTCAGAGTACCTCTAGTGAGAGCTATTTATAATAAACACACCCTAATTTCGCTTAAAATAAAATTTTTTTTCTTCCTTAAATTTTCTAGTGGTCTGTTAATTATGCAAGTTTATAATTTCTTTAAAATAAAAACAAAGGTTTTTTACTTAATAGATATCATTTTTAATACGATACATTTGTAGTATTGATGGAAACGTTTAAATAATTTTCATTTTTACAAAACTATATCACGAAGTTAAATTTATGTTGATAGATATCTTCATGGTATTAATATTTGAAATTACTTGTGTTGTAGACAATTCAAATTTTGTGAAAATAGTTAAAAATTTAAATGGTAAATAAATTTCATACAATTTTGTGTCATTTGTATCAATAAATGTCTTCATTCAAATTAATGTGGATCGAATTTATCAATTTCAAATATTTATCAAATAAATTTATAATAATTAATGCATAATTAATTGTAATTAGTAAGTAATTGTACAAACAACTTAGATGTTTTAAGGAGATTCTTTCGATTAATTTTTATTAAAACAACTGGCGACCTTGACTCAAACACGTACTTTAATAGTAAATGTAAACTGATACTTTGTCAGCAAAAACAAAGTGGTGCTTATGTTTTTAAGTACGTTTAATAGTAAATGATATACATGCCTGTATCCATGATACATGAAAAATTTTAAAAAAATTTTTTTTAGTTAGATTAAAAACTTCTAAATATATGTTCACAAAGTTCTTGAGTACAGGTGTGTTAAATAACGCTCCTTATATTAATTAATAAATGGTGATATCAACTGTAAAACAATTTGAATGTCTCAATTTTATCATACGAAAAAAGAACGCCATTGATTCAGTTGTGAATACCGATTTTACCAGTAGTTCATTATACTCGTAGTAGTCTAAATATTACAACTTAATTATTAACAGTTGGGCATATGACAAATAATGTATCTATGTTTTTGAATTGGAATAGCGACCTATGAAAGTGTAAATTAGTTTGGGACATTTAGGGTCGTCAATATTCAGTAATAGCCCTGTATTTGAGAATGTGAAGTGGTGTTTATATTAACATTAAGGGCTCGTGTACACGTGCGTTAAATGATGTTCCTTATATTCGAGACGCCATGTGTAGCTAACCAACAAATTGATCATCAGTCAATTTTAAACAAGTTTAAGATATTTAGCTGGTGATACCACCTAATATGAGTAAATTAATAAAATAACTGTGTTGTTGTAAATTCAAGCTAAAAGAAATTTTAATAAGAGTAATACCCCAAATTTAGAAAACCCTAATTTAGAATTCAAAAAATGTGAAAGTCAAATAAAATACGAGTAGCTTGAATGTGGGAAAGCTCAATAAGGTAAATGATTGTAACGGAACAAAGAGTAGAACAAAGTCGGACTCTGATTAGTGGCTGAATCGTAATCGTGGGAATAGATAAATATTTCTTCTCGCAATTGGAGAAAACAAGATAAAAGAGATGTGCTCTTATACGTTATTTTCTGCATTAACTAACTAACTAACTAACTGCAGAACAAGCCGGAGATGATCACGCAATGTTTGTTCCTATTCTTTACAAGGCTATTAGTATTTGAGCAGCTGTGAATTACATATAACATACTAAAATGTTTGCAATTCTTTTAAAGAATTTATATACGATAAATTTTATTTATAATATAAAATAATTCAACCTAGCAACTAAGCTTTCTTTACTACACCCTTCATTAATAATCAATCCCAACACCCAAATTTAAACT
>JAHWXV010541163.1:0-13469 GCA_024586415.1 Phrixothrix hirtus | reverse complement strand
ATTGATTCGACAGACATAAATTACTACAATGAGTCAATTGCGGATTACATCATCTATTTTATTATAAAGAAAACATTATAGATGATTCTAGAATTTTCCATTTACTGTTTCGAATTTTTGTTAGAATATAATAACTTCCCTATTTCTAAATTATATTTGGAAACAGGTATATGCTTCCATTAGAATGATTTAAAACTTGTAGTAGGTTCTCATTAAACAATAGAGACGGTATTTTTTTTAGGATCTAGATAGTAGTCAACTTCCGGAGTGCACCTTTATAGAATACATTTTTCCAAAAAAAACTTCAGTTAAGTTCAAACTGATAATTTTAAAATACCCAAAACCCTTTATAGGTGGCTAAATTTTCGGATTGAGGCCAACTATTGCACTAAAAATTAACACATTATAGTACTAAATAACTTTTCCGGAGCACATAATGGGAAGACAAGATATCCTAGCGAACAAGGACTCACAACATGCTGCTAAGTAACGTATACAGTTTAGATGCCCTTTCACATTAGTTTAATGTTACCAAATGGCGACTATGAAAGCGACGAGAAATTACTTAGTACTATATTCAATTATATTCACTAGATAATAATGTTAATTGCATATCAAACGAAAATTAAGTTAATCAGTAAAGTCCACTCCTAGATATGAAATTCATATTCTAAAATTTAAATAAATGTCATATCTACAAACATTATTAAAAAGGTTCTCACGAGTGAGAAATTTTGTATAAATAATTAAACAGCTTTAGATAAATAACACTAATAAATAATCTGCTAGCGAATGAGAAGATTTCCTACAATTAAATAACCCTAGAAGGTAAAGACACGTAGAAAGGACTTTACAGTCGTTCAGCTGCGGCTAAAATAGATCAAGAGAAATTTAACAGAAACCAGCAATAACATGAACTAAAAAATTATAGAGTACATTTAAAAATAAAAGGATATCATTGGCTGTATAGAAGAAGAAATTTGGTTGCCTTGACAGGCAAATAAGAGTATAAAACGCAGTTCCCACTTAAAATACAGCCTTTTGCGCAACATTCCTTGTCTAGAGCTTTGCTGCGCGATTTTTGTGAGAATTGAAAGTGATTTCAGTTCTCCGGTGTTTCACCAGTTATATTCACAAAGGACTACACCCAACAAAAATAATATCAAAGCTGTCAAATAGAACCTTACTAATTTAGAAAGAATTAATAAAGGTAAGTGTTAAATGTATAGTAGAAAGTCAGCACTACAACCAAAATAGCATTTTAAATTGTACATATCCATTTAAAACGAAAAGACTCAATATGGAGGGAAGATTCACATATCAAACAGGATTCTTAGTATAGCCAATTGTTAGAACACAGAAATCGTCCAGCAGGAAGTCTTCACGAAACTTAATATAGTAAGTGAAATTAAACGTTAACTTTACACAAAGTGCAGCTTAGAAATAAAACGCTTTTCAAAGAAAGACAATGCTAAAAGTTGTATAACTGGATTTTTACGAGGGCCATTGGAAAAGTAAAGAGCGTTTTTTTTTAAAGAAATTATTATTGGATATAATGAAACAAACCTTTACTTTACATACAATTTGATACCTAAGCTACTTTTCTACATAGCTACCCTTCAAATTTAAGCACCTATCGTACCGTTTCACATACTCAATTGCCGCCAAGTTGTTGAACCACTAACTATCGTTTTCTTTAAGTTCAGCATCACTTGCGTAGCAGTTTCCATTTAAGAAGTTTTTCAATTTGGGGAACAAGTGATAATCACTGTGGGCAAAGCCTGGGCTGTATGGCGGATGTTCAAAGATTTTCCATTTAAGCCTCTGAAGCAAGTCTTGTGTCAATGCATCTGCATGAGAAGTGAATTACCGTGAAGGAGAATAATTCCTTATTCAGCATTCCGCGCCATTTGTTTTAAATGGCACGGTGGAATCGGTGAAAAGTCTGCATTTTTGGTCTCACCTCTAGGTATGTAGTCAATAAGGTCGACACCCTTACGATTCCAAAAAACCGTAGCCATAATTTTTCTGGTACTCAAAATTTGTTTCTTGGTTTCATTGGGCATCGCAAATGATACCACTCCATTCACTGATGCTTTGTTTCTGGAATGAATTGAGATATCCAAGTCACATCAACAGTAACAATTTGATTCAAAAGTTCATCGCCATCCTTGTCACAGCGACAAAAAAGGTTAATGCCGCTGCCATTTGTTTGGTTTTGTGGTCGTCTAACAGAATTCGAGGAACCGGGCGCACTCCTTGTTATAGCCCAGATCTTCCGTAACAATTTCGTAATACACAGTTCTTGAAATTTGGGAAAGAATGAGTGCAGTCCACTAATTCTAAAACACTGATTTTTATAAATTTTTGTTTCAATCCTTGCTTTGAGTACGATTAAAAAGAGAAAAATACTTTGAATCTCACACTTGCCGGGATTGTTATTTATGTCCCATGTTAACGTCAACCAGCTAAGCAATAATCAACCGTAGCGGATCGTAGCTACTGCCAGACTGAAGTGAAATAGTACTAGTCAGTAACTGGTCGGCGGTGACTTTGGGGGAACGCGGTCACTTGTCATGAAACAACGTTCTTTACTTTCCGAACGACTCTCGTAGTAAAACTCATATTGGTAAAGAAAAACTATATTATTAATGTCTTTATCTTTACCCTACCCAGAACTTGTATTTATTCTTAGATATTTACCTAGAATTATGTTTCTTTTCAAATATTTTTGTATGTATTAATTGTGTTTATTGATTTAGTAGTACATTATATAGCCAGGGACAAAAGTTCCTTTTTTAATCCCAATAGAGCAAGTTTGCTTCTCAAACGACAGCGGGATAAATAATCTCTCGAGGGATCAAAAAGTACTTTATTCTAGAGATATGGATATTATTTTTTGCACTTTCGAAGAATTTGAAATTAAAATAGTCAAATAAACTAAAATTCTTCGAATTTGACATTAACAGTTCGTTCGACTTATCAATGTATGCTTCACTGAAAATGCTATTTAAATTTTATTTGCAAAGCGCTGTGTGAACGCACTCATCAATTTGTAGTTTTAATTGGTTAATTTCTGTTATTATCATGAATTTACTTTGTTCACGCCGGTGTTAAAGCTCTTTAATTCCCTTGACGCTAAATTAAAACTCAATACCTTGAGATTAAAGGTGTCGCTTAAGTAATTGAAAAAAGTGACTGAGTGTAGCGGTTTAGCCCCGGAAGTGCAAAAATGATTAAAATCAATTCAAAATCACAACTTGTTATTATTGAAGCTAAACCGACGCTCCCTTTCCCCCTTTGTAATAAAAGGACAATGTCTGAATTCCATAAATTGAATTAAAAACTAAAACCAAATAAAACGACTAAATAAGGGCAGGATGAACAATGAACGAGCTTTAGATTATTGCTTTTTTCACATTCTCTGCAGCTATTCGAGCTGCATCTCAGTAAGTAATTTTTGATTAAAATTCTATTACTCAGTCCGAAGTAGCTGGAATAACTAGCTATAACACCTAAATCGGGTTAAGGTGCTATTTCCCAAAATCCTATGCCATCAGCCATTTTGATTAATTTATAATGATGAAAAATAAATTCGAATATAATGTTGAAGATCGCTTAGTAATAAACTAATGTTATTAGGCCCACTAACTTCGAGAAAGGTCAAGTTCTGATTATGAAACTGTTGGGTAAAGTTAAGATTTTTAAATTTAACAAAATATACGCAGTGACATGGAAATCACAACACTAAGAAGGCGGAGGAATTTTTTGACCAAATTTCGCAAACGAGTTTAACTATTAAAAGGTAGCAAATGATTAAAATTTTAAAGAAAAAGAACAAAATATAAACATAATTTCTATTAATAATGGGTTGGTCCCCACTATTGGTTACACACTCCCTCACTTTTTGTGGCATCGAATTTAGCAGATGGTCAATTTCCTCTTGAAGGTTGTGTCCGAAGGAATCTGTACTTCGTGCTGTATAGCTTACAGCGTCTATTGGAGATGCAGCAGCTTCTTCAGTCTTCTCCCCATAGTGTCCCAAACATGCTCGATGGGCGAAATATCCGGAGATCGCGGAGGCCATGGTAAGAGATTGACATTATCATATACAAAGAGGCCCATCATGCTGGAAAAGTGGGTCTCCCACTGCAGAATAAATGGAAGAATATGGGGTTTTACCACTTCATTTACGTACCGCTGGAAGGTCGGATGAAAACCAAACGAGACCTATTTACATAAGTTATAGCACCCTATACCATAATCCCCACAGTGTAGTGCATATGCATCGCAACAGAAAATCCAACTTTGTGACGTTCCCCAGGTCTTCGTTTGACCCTCATGCGGGTATCATGCATCCCCAAACAGAATCTGGTTTCATCGTTGAACACAACGTTACACCACTCCAGGTTCCAGTGCAATCGTAACGTACACCACTCCCAACATTGCTATCTGTATTGAGCCGTTAGTGGTAGCACAAGGTATGGCCGATAGGATTGCAAGCCATAAGCTCCGATTCTGCGGTAATCCGTTCGAAGTGTTAAAGGACGACCTTGGTTAGATAACCAATGATCGGCAATTGATCTGGTACTAGAGAATCGGTCTCTTGTAGGCGATCCTGCACCTTGTTTGTTCTTCTTCAACCCCAGTTTCTCTTTTTCGACGTTCTAGACCCTCCCTAGTCAATGCCTGATAGCAGCGGATAATGGTGAATTGGTTCCGGTTAAGGTGATTTGCAAATTCTCAGAACGACAAACCACCTTCACGCAAACCAACAATGCGACATCTGTCAAATTCGCTTAATTGACAGTAATTTCCACGTTGAGGCACTCTAGTCATGATTATACCCTCAAAACGAACGATAAGAAGCGAAAACACTAAGGAATTGAACAAAATCTCGCAAAACATAGACTACATAACATTGTTAGGAAAAACTGAAAGAACTGCCAGAAAAGTCATTATCATTATCATAATAATAAGATTTTAATCAATTGTTACCTTTTAGTAGCTAAAAGTTCCTGACATCTTTGGTTAAAGAATTCCCACGCCTTCTAGGTGTTGCGATTTCCATGTCACTGAGTGTATAATAGAACGAAACACATTAAAATGGTTTAGTAAGCAGAGCAATATTGTAACATTTCCAGCAGAACATGTTAAAGTGTAAAAGCGACGCAGTATCCGTCTTAGGTTTTCGCGAAATTACCTGAAGATTAGTTTGATAGGACTCTATAAAAGACAGTAAGAAGAGAGTGACCGCGAAGTAACTTCAAATAAATATTGTTTATTAAACCGAGTGTGTATAAAATATTAATTGTATTAATTATGTAAATGACGAAATATTATACAACAACCAAAATATCAAATAACCGTTCAAATATAAACAAGAGACTGTCACCGAAATAAATAGCTAACATAAAGCAATTTTAAAAGCCGTGCGTAATTAACTAAAGGATATTAATTAGAATTGCGCAATATTTCGAAACGAATGAATTGTTAATCAAAGCATACAAGCGATACGCTTATCAATAAATGTATGACCCAATAACTACTATCAGAAACGTTCGAGGAACAGAGAGCGGTATAACCAAATTCTGTATAAAGGAACGAAGCTTTCGGCGGAAAGGAGACTTCTCGCGATGTCGCGACCTAGCTAGCACCGAGAGCTCTAGCATTCCCGTGCTTGAGTTGATACAAAAGCCGAGATAATTCTGTTGTATTCCAAAGCGCTATGTCAATGGCAAAGAAAGCAAACCGTCTGCTTGAATTTAATTGTAACGTAACTGTTGTTGCAGAATTTGAAACGGTAAAACTAGTTCAGACATCCGCAAGGGTGAAAAACCCCTGTTAATTACCAGATCCCGTATAACTTATTGTTGAAAGCATCTGTGCTGTCTTTGTAACGGGAAGTTATCGACAATAGGGCTTAACTAGAACGCTCGCACCTCGAGTTAATTTTGTTGCAGATGTGCAAGTGTCGCTAGATCCTAAAACCGACTCTACCGTCGAACGCCTCTGAGTTGTCTCCGTAGCCGGAGCCAGTTCGACATCAGCGACACCTTTTTGATACTTCCTCCCGTTGATTGGTATTGTCGCCTACGGGTTAAAGAATCATTGACCGAACCGAATAAATCATATTATGAGCGTTGCACGCACGCCAGCGATGTAACCACGTTATCACCTGGAAGGATACTGAGCTTGTTTAATAAAACTACATAAGTAACAGGCGAACATCAAAGTTCGGCCGGACGAGTACGCTTTTTTGCGAAACCACAAAGCGGCGTTCACGTCTACTAAAATTAACTTTACGCCACGACGCCTTCCGTTACTCTGAAAGCTCTCCTTCTTAACAAACCAAAATTGTATTTATTTATGCATATTAATTATTTGTTCTTGTAAATATGCATAAAACATCCGAAAATATTAATTGTTCAATATCTGTTTATTTAACAAAATGCTCCTAATTTTTATAAACTGTAACTTAGGATTTTAAGCATTTCATAATCGTTCCTAAAATGGAATTATATTATTTATAAGATTACAAAGCAATTTGACGTACAACTAGTATTGTTACTTTACGAATTGTATTTTATTAATACTACACGGAAATATATACCGGGTGTTTACAAATAAGCGATCAAAGTCGTAAAATTTTCAGACGCGCTTACAATACCCATAAACAAAACCAATAGCAAGAGCTAACAAGACAATGCTTTGTCTTTGTTCTTCACTTGTTCATCTTTAATTTAATTTTACATTTATATTGCGTATTTTGTTAAAAGATTTTAATATGTTCAGCTTTATTATTTTGTGTAAATTTTAAAATCTTACATAGCTTTAATTCACCAAACAGTACATGTATGATTACTAAGTTAAAATAATGAAATAGATTCAAAATAACGTGAATTAACATTTAGTCAAAAATAATAATGGTGAATTGTCATATCCTTGGAATGCTATATTGGAAATCAGACAATAGAAATAGAATATTGTACTCGCCTTAGCGCATACTGCAATATGCTTGTTATCCCAATTATTAAAGAATGTACACATGGAACTATTACAGCTAGGAAATGTCCGTAGGTGTATCAATTTGGCTGTTAAATCATAAAACTACTGTAAGTGTTCAATGCATAATAGAAGGCCAACTTTTAAATTTTGATGAAAGTTTATGAAATCACAATATTAGCCGAAGGTAATCTAATGCAAAGTTAACGACAAAATAATTGAGAAATTTTAGTCAATTATTTACAAATTATTTTGCAAAAAATGAATCCACTATGGTAGTCAAAAGTAAACATGAGTTTAATACAAAATTCAACATAAAGTATATTTTTGGTAAAATAATCGAAAATTACTTAGTACGCGAAGGAATTTCGCGTGATAGCTTAAATTCGTTGCGAATTTACTAAATGAGAAATTAAAATTTGTATCAAATAATTCGGAACTAAGTATTTATGGGGAAGAAATGAAGAATGCCGTTAATGCAATTTATATTTACTTTACTTGCTAGCCCAATCTTATTAAGAAGTAAAAGCAAATTAAGAAACCAAAACTAAACGCCCCATAAAAGGCAATTTAAGTGTGGGTTTTAAAGCCGCGGCTGCTTTATTTTAATACTTACCTTCAAAAGGTGCATAACTATAAATAGAATTGTAACAATTTCAATAGTTACATGCACGTCAATAAAAAAACCAAAATAACGGTAATATGATTTTTGTTTATTTGTAATAATATGGATGGTTAACTGTTGTTAGTTAGATTGCAAAGACAATTCTTAGTAATATAATTAAAAGTAATAGCTATTATCAATTCATATTTAATTTGCCATTGCAAGTGCAAGGATTAATTAGCCCTCCGTTACTGGCGCATGGTGTAGCAGACAGGTTGTAAAGTGAATTACGCATTCCTTTAAAAATAGAGGGCGTCTGCTTTGCTAAGTTCACGTACCTTTCGACTACAATGCTAGATAGTATTCTATGTAGCCCGAAGTGTGTAGGTTGGGTTTTTATACAGTTACATACCCCTACGGTATAGCGGATCGGGTGTGAGAGTTGGTATCTTATTTTTGTATTAAGCGTTTAAATTAGAATTGATAAGTTTTTGCTTGTTTTTATAGTTTCCTGCGTTTCTATTTAAAATAATTGGTTGTTCTAATTCGTAATTGTCTGCCAATACACTAGGGTGTGAAGCTATGGACACAATGGTTAAAGCACACGAGAAAATCAGTCTTTCTACTTACGTAATCATTCTTTGCATAAATATGCAGTTAAAGGTAAAATACGTAATATATAACATGGTTTAAAAACTAAAATAACTTCAACCAGCGGTAGGAGTAGATCGGGTCTTGTAGACCGTGCGCGAGTACTTAAGAGTTAAATATAGCAGCGAATACTGGAGGGTTAATAACAGCGGTCAAATGTTATTATAACTAATTCAATCTGAAATTAATTGACAAAACCATCTGAAGGGATATTGTACTTGACCAAATGCAATTCGTTTACTTATAGGAGTTTACTCAGCAATAAATACAAATAAATTATTAAGTAAGTCAAATTAAACTTTCTGTCAACTTGCAAGTTCCATATGTGTTTACACGTTATATGGGTTATCGAAGAAAACAAAGATTGCTTGCATAAAGCCTAACATTAACATAAAAATTTATGTTATATCAGTTAAACAAGATGAACTCAATTTTGAAATCACTTCACCGCTAGATCATAAATAAATTCAAATACTTAGAAACCTAATTAGTATAGAACGATACATTATATGCAATACAGATTTCTAAAGGTTACTTATCCATTTCCTGTCTATGTTACCCAACCATTAGGGATAGCATTGCGTAATATTGCTAGTCCACAATTGAAATTTACGGGGACGAATTTATACAACAAAATCCTTCAGTACTCCAAATAGCTTACAGCGGGTAATTTTTCAAATGTAACATGATGCTACCACGCGCCGTTATCCCGTATTAAAATATTTCTAAACGATGTAGATTGCTACATCTGGTTACTTACAATCAATTTTAGGAATAATCTTACAATTCAGCAATATTCATAAGTGACGTGAATTTAAACTTCAGCGAGAATAAGTAAAAATGAAGTAAGGATTGAAAACCTGAAAATAATATTACATTTTAAAATTATAAAAATGACGGAACGTAGCTAAAAGTATTATAAACCATATGATTCAAACTAAAAATCGGGTTTAGATACGCACAAGTCCCAAATGAGTGTTACTTATGTTTTTAATTACGTTTCATAGTAATACTATACGTAAGCCTGTATCCATCTTAGATTTTTTGCGAAAATTTACAATTTCTTTTTAAATATATTAAAAGTGTTTACAAATTTGTGTACACAAAAAATTTGGGTAACCGTATATTACATAATTATCCTTATACCCTGGATATCCTATATAGTATGGTGATTGAAGGATATTATATCAAAAAGTTAAGGTAGCCTTCTTGATGCGAATGCTAGGTTTTCATATATAGGGTGTCCGGAAACAAAACCGACAAACCAAGACGTTAAAATCTACAGCTCCTTTTATGACAATTTGACCTAAATCATCTTAGCCGAAAGTACTTCCTAATAGAGCTATATCGTTTAAAGATGGTCCCTTGTAGGCAGTTTTCTTGAAATTTCTCGAGAACTCTTTTATGTCAAAAAGCGAAGATTTCTGCATGTAGAGTAATGAAAATGCCCCATTATCTGAGATAAATGAAAACTTTAAATTCCCACCGTGGGTGTATCATTTGGGGTAGTTGCCCACATCTTAGCTAATAACTTTTTCAATTTTTTTCATATTTTGCATTGAAGTCGACAGATTTATATAATTCCAGCATTTCTGTAAATAAAAGATATTCTTGTTGCAAGTCGATAAACGCAACCATTTTCGACAAAAACCTATTTGAAAACGTTTTGCTATGACTAACAATGAATAATAACAAAACGCTCTAGTCAAAGTACATAATTTAATTTGAAAAGAAGTTACAATAAAAGCATAAATTACAAACGATGTTCTATGTGATGGCGATACACACATTTATTATTTTGCCGAAAGAGCGCCGCATTTTTGAATAAATTCAAAATGAATTCCTAAATTCTACGCATTCATTATTAATTCTTTCCCAGAGGTGTTCCCAACTTACTATGGGAACAGAATGCACATGTTATTTTAAGTATCCCCAAATACAAAAGTTGCAGGGATTTGAATCAGGAGACCTAGGTGGACAAGCATTTGGACCACCCCTCCCAATCCACTGATCACCATAATTATTTTTTGAGAATTGAAGATCATATAAAATGAGCTGGACACCCATCATGTAAATACCATAGATTTTGGCTAACATTTAGAAGTACCTCATCTAATAAATTGGGTAATATGTTCATCAGAAAATATAAATAATCGCCCCCGCGGAAAAGTGAACATCTTTTATTTTTAAAAATGTCGGAATTATACAAATATGTCAACTTCAAAGCAAAAAATTATAAAATGAAAAAATTATTAATTAAATTTGGGCAACTACCCACCAAATGATACGCCCATGGTGGGAATTTAAAGTCTTCATTTATTTCAGATAATCGTGCATTTTGTTTTGATTTTAACTTCTTTTCAAGTTAAATTATTTAATTCGGCTAGAGCGTTCTATTATTATTAATTGTCAGTCATAGTAAAACATTTTCAAGTAGACTTTACGCAAAAACGGTGGTGTTATCGACTTGAAACGAAAATACTTTTTATTTATAAAAATGTCGGAATTATGCAAATGTTCCACCTTGAAAGAAAAAAATTAAAAAATTAAAATATTATTAGCTAAAATGTGTGTATTTACCCCCAAAAAATACGCCTATGGAGGAAATTTATAGTCTTCATTCATCTCAGATAATCGGGCATTTCCATTACTGTACCTATAAGTAGAAATTTTAGTTAAAAATTATAAAATTAAAAAATTATTAGCTAAAATGTTTGTATCTACCCTCAAATAATACGCCCATGGAGGAAATTCAAAGTCTTCATTTATCTCAGATAATCGGGCATTTTCATTACTGTACCTATATGTAGAAATCTTAGTTTTTTTACATAAAATAGATCTCGAGAAATTTTAAGAAAACTGTCCACAAGGTACCCTCTTTAAAACGATGTAACTCTGTTAGGAAGTACTTTCGGATAAGATGATTCAGGTCAAATCGTCATAAAATGAGCTCTAGATTTTAACCTCTTAGTTTGTAGATTTCGTTGCTGGACACTCTGTATACGAAATTTGCAGTTTTATTATACTTAAATTTAAATAAGCACCTGTTTGCTATTAAAATATTTATAATACTACATAATCAATACCTATATGTGATCCTTAAAAAATTATTACAAATTATATAGAGTTGCTTGGAATGCCAATGATTAAAATAATTACCCTACCTAATGTTAAATTTTTTCTTGCGATATTCTTTCAAAGTATGAAAAATTGTGTAATCATTAACGTCGTCTGTTATCGCTAAGTGGAATACAAATGAGAGCAGAATTTTTAACATTTTACATGAGTAGCCAGTACTCAACACCTATAAAGGTTTTCGACTATTGAATAATTTACTTGCTGTATCTGTAACAAATTATGTTAAAACATATATAATATCAATTAAAGCTTCCTAATATATTATAATTTCTGTTTAAAACAGTTAAATTTAAGTCAACAATATCTTAAGACAAATGCAATATACGACATTCGAGCTGCATATGGTATGATTATAATCAGTTTTCATAAAGGCCTCCAACTCATAACATAATATTTTGATATAAATGTCGACGCAAGGGTCTTTTAAATTATTAAGATTAAATGTATTCGAGAATAGTGTAATGTGGTTCTATTTTAGAGACATAATAATATACTGCTTTTAATAAAAAATTCAACACCTACTATGTGTTGATTAATTTTGTTGAAACATTTACAGAAGTTGTAATGAATTATGACAATAAGCGACCCAATTTTGAACAAGAAAGGGTAACAAATAAAAAAGCTATTAATAGTGAATTGTCCCTTCGCGATTAATTATACCTTTATTTATTCCTCTAGGTGTGCTCTGAATCAGACGATCAATATTGGCTTGTGGTAAGTTATCCCGTTCCTCTTGGATGTGATGTCGAAGATCATTTAAATTATCCGAAGAATGGAGCATATTATTGAGTTGGTTACAAATCATGTCCCAGACATGCTCGATCGGAACCGGATCAGCTGACCACGCAGGCCATGGCATTGTCATCACAAGCTTCCTTCAGATAGTGTGTTGTAGCCATTTCCGTATGTGTGTAAGCATTATCTTGTTGAAATAGTGGATTAATCCACCCCCGAATGTATGGTACTTCAACGGATACAATACATTTGCTGTGTAACTGGCAATGTTTAAAGGGCCCTGAAGGAAAACAAGTGTGCTTTCTACTGCAATAACATATTAAGGTTTGAACCTTTTAGGTGGAAAAGAACCTACGTGGTGCCATTGCAGCCTGTTTAGCTTCCTTACGACTCATCTACTATTATTATAAATACTAAGAAATCGTCTTGTTCATTTTGAAAACGTTGGAGATCATAATCTATCTTTGGTCTCCGTTCGCCGGGCATATTTCTTGGCACATACCGTGTGCTAACTTTGGAAAATTTTAGCTTACGATGAATGACAACTTTTGTACTACGAACACTAACTTCTAGTAATCTTACCAATTCAATCATTGATATTCGTTTGATTGTTTGAATGCTCAATAACCCGTTTATAACAATTTTTTTACTATACTACGAAATCTTGAAGCTTGAGGAGCTCTTACTATGTATATACGGCCGCTTTTGAACGACTTACATCATCCAAATACCTAATTACGTAAATTATATTCTTTTTCAAGTTGTGCCTGAAGGCGACAAGGAATATTAGCGGCTTTTTCACTTGATGGACATATAAATTTAATGATAATGCGCTATACAACAAGGTCCGGTATATAACTCAATGCTATGACTAACACAACTGTCATTATTTATGGTAAAAAAGGAAATTTATGTTATCGCTTGACTACATAGGTGTGTCGCTGCTTTGCGGTAGCATTTTACCAAGAGACAAAAAACTAAAATTCCGCGCCAAATCTATGCTCCCCACGAACGGTGATTTATACTCTGCGCCGTGTTGACAAATTAATACCAATGAGAATTACTTGGTCATAATTCTAAACAAAGTTATAAGCAAATGTTCGGAAAAGCATATTTAGATACAATGTCGATAGGCAACGTACCAACGTACAAGGCTTATCAATTACCTTGTTTAAAAATGTCTATTAAAAATATCTAACGCCTTGAATTTACATTATATATATATTCGAGAATTTCTGCTATCAGTCTGTAGGCGTCGGTAGCTTAGTTGGTTAAAGTGTGTGTCATGTAAGCACAAGATCCTGAGTTCGAGCCTCAGCCGATGCAGAAAATTTTT
>JAHWXV010541082.1:0-13710 GCA_024586415.1 Phrixothrix hirtus | reverse complement strand
ATTTTCATTGTTGTTTTCTTTTTTATTGGCCCTAAATTAGTAAGATTTGACTTAAAAAGTGAAGGAAGCATTCAAAAACATTTTTTTTGTGGGGCAGTGTAATTAGTTCAGTGATCAAACATTCCAAATGCATTAAAACAGTTGAAATCAATAAAAGTTATAATGAAAAATGAAATAGTTACTTCAATTCTTTGGTACTAAGAGCTAACTTTTCCATTTTTTAAATAAATTTATATGGTAAGTTATTATCTTGGTTACTTTTGTATTACCAACGGTTTTTAGTATATGCAAGATAATTTTGAGATTGTAAAATCGGCGTTTTGGTCAATTTTTATACGATAAAATTATATAGGTTTAATAATTTAATTTTGAATAATAGAACAGAATAGTACTTACAGTTGGGCAACCCATCGTACACCCATGCATAGAATATACACATAATAATTTAAATTCAAATTCTAATCATTTACAATTAATTAACAAATAAACAAGCATAACAAGGTACAAACATAAAAAAAAGGTCACTCTTGACCTTTCGATTACAGCAAGTCGAGACAAATTACATGTAAATAATCCTCTAAAGCACGTAATATAGAATATAAGAGTGAAAACTTTCCAATAAAAGTAATACAAGTATGCTCACACAAATTACAACTTTGAAGCATGAGCCGGGATCGGGTGCAAAACGTACTGCAACGTCAAAACAATTCTAGCATGTGTGGAAGTCTTATGGTGCGAATATAGCATTTGTCCATATTGTTCATAAGCTATTGCAACGTTCGTTCGCAACAGATTATTCATCTCTTGCCCGAGGAACAGAAATTATTATGAATGGGCTTAACACCGCAAAAAATCATGGACTACAAAAAAAAATGGTGACGATTTCCTTTTGTTAATACTTGATGATAACCAATTTGTTGACACCATTATGGATAGTTCAGTAAGTTATCGTTGGTGCAATTGAAAATTTTACGTTCACCATCACAAAAAAAGTTTAACGCCAAACTTTCTGCAGACAAAGGGATGTTAACATTTTTTCGATTATGAAGAAACTTTGCTGACCGAGTTTAGGAAACCAATGCAGATATGTGTAATAAAACGTAGAAAAAGTTTCCTTGGGTAACAAAGCAAGGCGGTCCAAACAACTTTTGAGTATACGTGTGGTTATTCTACCTCACGAGGGTTTAGTACATGACTCTATAATTCAGATCTATTGCCTTGAGATTTCCACATTTTTAGTTCACTGAAAAGGTCGCTAAGGTTTTGAATGGCACGCAAAAATATAAAACTTCATACAAGAAGTTTTGAAACATCAACCATAAGAATTATACGTGATTTGGCGAAATAATGAGATAGGTACCTTATTTGTGATAAAGAAGGAGTTTTAATTGAACATACCTAGACGATGACCCCTTAGGGCTTAACACCGCAAGGAACCTGATTCTAAATAAAGGTAAAGAAGAAGGTATAAAAAAATAAGTATACTTATCTTCTCATTAGCATCAAATTAGGTAATGATGAAATAGAGAAGAAAGAAATTTCAAATCTTTAGGCTTTTCATATTTAAAGAAAGAGTTCCGTTTTGCACTGTTTTGATGTTCAGATACATCTAAGAACTATGAGCATCTCTTCAAATTTTTCACATCAACTTATACTACAAACTATTGGTTTGGCTTCGTTTTTCCAATTATACTTTGAGCGACTTGATTTTTCCTTTTGAATAGATGGAAATCCTTTGTGTTAAAATAGCTCGAATAAACTGCAAATCGTGGATTGTTACTCTACAATTCAAAAAAAAATTTTTCCCGCTTAATATCTGACTACTCATAGAAGCTCTTTTTATACCAAGACTAATAATTTTTGATAATAAGTTTAAAAAATTTTTAACAAAGAAACTCTGAATATTTTTAAGAAATATTGTTCCATACTGTCGTGATATCATGTCATCTTTCAAATAACATTAATATTTGTTCGTAAATTGGTTAAAAGTAATGTTAACTTTATAACACAATGTTTTTCTAATACATCGCCGTGAAACTGGTGAAGCCTAATAACTTCGTATGCAAAAATTCCATGAAAAGTTTCTTACTGTTCGCGCGTGTATTAATAAATTAGAGCCTGGAAGATGTATTAGGAGAAACAGAAACTGAGTGTAAGGTCTAGAAAGTGAAAAAGGTTCGCGATCAAGGAACTACTGCTTCCATATTAACTGTTGATTCTACAACAAGGGCTTCAGAATTCAAAATCAGCAAATCCCATTTACAAAGAAATTTTAAACGAAAACTAATTTATTATCAATTGACTTTTACACATTATTTCATCAATGGCGATAATAATACAACTTGTTTATGGTTCTATCAGTGAATAAGAGAGACGCCGTTTAAAAATCCAAATTACTTTAAGAGCAATATCTTTTCTGATGAATCTGATCCTCGCAAAGTTGTAGATCTTGCCAAGAGAAAGTCCCAATTGCAAAATTGTGAATAGAAACCAATATTATGTATTAAGTATTATGTATGCAACAATTGTCGAGAATGTCAATCAAAACGACCATTTGGAATTAACTCAGAATTTTTTATAATTTGCAATTTTGACCATATATTCAAAATGCATATAAAGAATTTTTGCATAGTGAAAAAACGTGTTTATATTGCAAAATATCATTTTTAATAAAATGTAGTAATTTTCCTCAGTTCAAAAACTTTTTTCTTAGTGTTAGATTTTTTTAACGGAAACTGATGTTTAAATTTTGTTTTGAAAATTCGTGGTTTTGGGACAGGCAAAAATGTTTATAAAGAATAACATTTATTTGTATGGTTGAAAATTAAAAAGGTTTCTTCTTGCTAATTTCCCCTGGGAGCAGCCGTCATTAAAGAAAAGATTGCACAAGTGCAATAAATTGCGTTAATTTTTTACTTCATATTATTTGCATTAATTTTATTCAAAACTCCTTGTTTAATACAAACTACATTTTTAAAAACCTTTATTGAACATGTTATAGTATCTTGATATAGTTCAATATATAAATTGCAAATTGTCCTTGGGTTTTGCACCGCTATTTAGCGCAAGCTTATTGATTTTTGATCGATACAACCACAAAGAGAATCCTGCTTAGATCAAATGTTGTATTTGTCTAAAAGCTATTTAAAAATTCAGCAAACGTTATTTTCAAAAGGAAATCATTTTAATTATTGGTGATACTCATGCTTTTCTCCTACTCAGTTTAAGTATATTAACTCATTTTACTATGATGAAGTTTACCGAAATTTCTCTTGCGCGGTAATTTAAAACAAGGAAAGACATATTGAACTTGTAAATCTAATCATATTTCAACCAAATTTATTTTTTCGGTATCCGAATATTATAAAAAAAAATTAAGTATTAGCACACTATTATAGGTGAAGTACGGTTTATTTAATGTTCAGCAGCACGTGCGACAAACATGTATTGATTAATAAACTTTACGTTAATTTGATAGGATTTATCAATTTTTATTGCTACATCAATTTATTATATACAAAAATTTGTTTCGTTAATTTAGTGTGAACTAGTTTTATATTTATCAAACTGTTTGATCTCACATCTGTTAAAAATAAATTTGATTAGCATTAACAATATTTTAACGCATTATATTTTATCTTGAAATTTAATTTTTTAACAGTTAATTACATATAATTTAATGTAGTTTGCAACTTTCTTTCTATAAGCCGTTAATTATGTTATCTATTTGCTAATAATAATAATAATGCAATTAATTTTCTATCACTCCGAGTTTGTTTTATTGGTTACTGCATTACTTCAATTGTTACGAAAAATATTTGTTGAAACCTTTGATTTTATGATTATAAGAATCTGTGAAAGGTAGGGGGTATATTTACTTGCAGGACTTTTATGTATTCTAAATGAAACCCTCAGTTTTCAGAGGATTCTTTTATTCAGTTTCAAATAACAAAAATTAATGTAATCGTTTTTTGCTTGATTCCTTTTTGGCCTAATTTGTTGCACTTGAATCATGTTCAGTACATTTATTTGTATTTTATACTTAATAACTATTGAATATTACCGCTGCAATATAAATTGCATAACATTTATACATATTTGAACCACTAGAATTTTATCTTACATTGTGCAAAAATTAATCGTTCATTAAACCACAGTTATATTTTCTATTAGCGAAATCTTTTATTTCAGTTGCATGTGTTTAGCACTAACTTTTACTTAGAAATGCAAAACAAATCCGTTGTTTCCAATGAAGCTATGACCTTTCATTATTTTTAATTGTGTAAAACTTTTCATATGCTTCCGCTAACGAAGATTAAAGCTTATCTGCTTTACGATCTAGTATTATCTCTTTACGAGGTATAAAATTACGTATGTATTTATACAGCCTTAACCTTACTAACAACAAGGTTTGAATCTGTCCTTGATTAAATTATACTTTTAATCACGACTCATAAAGATAAGAATGTATTTTACGCCGCTTTAAGTTTGTTTAATTGTATGTGTGCTTCTTTCTTTCCGAGTTTGGATACATCAATTGTCACCGCCTTCAAAACTCTAGCGTTTGTCTTATTCCCATACTTCATCTGACAATAACTACAAATATTTATTATATTCTAAATTGTATGGAATGCAATTTCAAAACTCTCTAAAAATGAAGATGTAAAAACTCATGCTGTTTCAAAATTAATATGCAAACTTTTTTAAACACAATTTGTTGATGGTAATTCATTTGATGTCTAAAGGAAGACCTTTAAATTAAACATTCTGAAGGATAATGACACGCAAAATAATAATTGAGGGTATTCATATATGACAAATGACAATAAGCTCTGACAGTACCGGCAGTTCCATTCAGAATTATTGTTTATCTTTTCTTAATATGACCTTTTGTAAATAAAGGTGTTAAAAGATGCACTTGAAGATGTTAAATCATCTTGACGTCGAAAAGTAAGAACTCGTTTTGAATAATTTACACCGTTGTTATATTGTTAAAGTACAAATTTATAATATATCAACGAAGTGCGTTTGTAAAAAAATCAACTCATTCATAAACTGGTATATAGCATTCTTCATTTTGAAGTATCTTTGTTCCTCCTTTCGACAGCATATCATGTGAGACAAATATTATGGTCGATTGGCAGCAATAATAATATATTCAAGAATCCGTTATGTTTTTCAAGTTCCTAACAAGCAGTGTATTTATTTTAATACAAGAGAAGGAATGAAGTTGATGTGTAATGCGTCTTTAGCAAATCATTCTAATGCAGAAAAAATTAAGATGCTCCTTCAAGTTGAAGCATTATGCCAAGTACAAATTTTGCTAACAGATTATCAAAATTAATTTGATTGTTTATTGTTTCCCATATCGTTTTTGTAAGCATATATTATTGTTGTTTTAATTTATGCCTTAATTGATTTTTATTTCTTTAAAGATTGCAATACAAAAGCTGAAAATTCGTTTAAAATTTTTAGAAATAAATTCGGCTAAATGTGTTTATTTCTAGATGGAAACGGATAAATGTTATGCAACAATTATAAACAATAGTTTTGAACATTTAAGGACTTTTTGAAATTACAATAAATATTTAAACCGTGGAAGCTTCTAGACAGTTTTGAATTTTAAATTGTGATATACATATAGGCTAGCATAAATACGCCGAATGAAACTATGATAAGTAAATTTTCTACAAGCAAAACGCGTTTGGATACTGTAATTAACCATTCGTCAATTTTGACGTTTAAAGGTAATTTTTAGAAACCGTGACTTTAAGGCGTTTTCGTGTTATTATTGATAATCACCGAGATGAAATCTGACTGACATATTTCACATGATGGTAGTGATTGTTAAAAATACCTTGATGAAATATGAAATTTGTGTAGCTCCAGATTACAAGAGTCAACATGCTATAGTAATTAGTTTTTATCTGCTTTAATAACAACAGTTGAAGCAACTGCTCTCGTAGACTATTACTATTAATTAAAATTAGTAAACAATTTATTCTTTAACAGTATAATAAATAAATATTTCCAGCGGCTTCTGTTAAATTCCACATTAAAATTTTTAAACGTGATGGTGCCAAATTAACTGCCGCAAGGAGAATGTAATTTAAACACGAACATTTCCGTGCAATTATTATTTATGATTTTGGATCCGATTTAAGTGAAAATCGTACACGCAATCTTCTTGATATTATTTATAATGCGTCTTAAACTTTAAAAGGGTTGAGTCTTACTAAAAAATGTTACACAGCATTGTACCTTCTAATTAAAATAATTTCGCACAAGCATCATTAGCACTATTTATAATCATCAAATATAAATTATTAATCAATAATTTCATATAGATTTCCAAAGAATAAATATGCACTGTGTATAAGAGATGATTTAATTAACAAAGCAAATAAACACATTCAGAGACGTTGAATTTGTTTTTTATTTGTTTTGTGGGTAGGGTTTTGGCATATGAAAATTCCTTTGGCGTCCTTGATTTCAAATGATATGACAATTTTCCCATACCTACTAAGATTTAGCCACAGTAGGAATTTTAATGTTCCAAATATTATATTGATGCGGGATCTAATCCTAGAAAAAGGCAGTGGGCGTAGAAATAAACATATCTACCGCTAAACCAAACGAGGTCGATGTTAAATTTACTGGTCAGTCCTTTGAGCATCAGTTTCTGGTCGGCTAGCTCTCAATGATCTAGTTCAAGAGGATACTAGTCACGGTTTCCGTCGGCTGTCGCTGTATTTCAACCAAATGAGTAGCAAATAATCCATGTCCAGTAATAATCTGAGTTTTTTAAGCGTCAAACACCATCGAGATATCCTTCATGAACCACAAGTTGGGAATAAACTGAAAAACTGAACCGTGTCATGCTATGATCAGGAATCATGTAACAGTAACAGTACAGGCTTCAAATTTTAGCAGAAAAATAGGCATTTATAATTTACAGCAATGGCACATTTTCTTTACATATTCTCCACTGGTAACCGCATCTATTTTTATTTTAATAACAGATAAAACCGCCCTCGACAAATTAATGGTTAGTATGATTCCTTCTAAGGGTAGCGAACACGGGTGTTTAAATGCTACGTTATTTATTCAATAGTTTACTTCACCAACTAAAATTTATTGTCTGCACTTAGTGGTTTGATAATAAAAACTCAAGAAGCAACGGAAGTTGATCAAAATGTCAAATGTTGTGACGGTTGAAAGATAAACATTTTAATATAAAATAAAAATGTATAACAGTAAAAATACTGTAGTAACGAATGAAATAGATTCCTTTAAACTAAAAATTACTACAATGTTAAAATGTATTAAGAAAAAATATTTTGGTTTAAGTCTATAATTCGCACTACAGTTCTTTCGACCAAAATTAAAAATTGAAGACCGTTACCAGGTGCCATTATTTCTGATAAAATTGCACATAGGTAACAACTGCATTTAATGCTTTTTTTTGTCTGCACAAATTTTCAATTATTGAATAATATGTTTGGGATCAAAAATTTTCCATTAAATACACATATCACCCATGTACAACCTTTGCAGAAATAATAGCACCTGATAATGGCCATTAATTTTTAATTTTGGCCAAAACAATTGTAGTGCAAATTACACATTTATAACCAAATAATTTTTTAATTAAAATCTGTGGCCAGGCTTGTGTTCTTTTCTTGAATTTCGAATACACAACACATTGATTTATTTCAAACAACCCTTTATTAAGGCACTGGTAGACAACGGTTAATACTCTAAAGGAGCAGAAATGCTAAATAAACCAGGAAAAGTTAAAAGCGCAAAGATAGGTCCAAGCTTCACAAATTAGTTTGAATTTGATTGAAATTATACTACAATGTACACAAATTAAAAGCTGTACATGAATGAATAAGTTAAGTTCCTGCAAGTGTACAGACAGCTGTGCGAAATATGTACATGCTAAACTTGTATTTATAAATTATAACTAATTATAAAACCAAAACTGTTACATTCGATTTATTAAGGAAGTTTATATATTGCTGAAAATCTTTACAATAATTCGCACATAGCGTTCAAAGATCATTTGATAAAGTCAAAAGTTATTCCAAATATCGGAATAGATTAAGTTTATTTAAGAATTTACCACTTTACAAGCAATATTTGATTCAATATTGCACAAAGTTATAAGCAATATTTTAATTTCAATTTCTCTACAACATATACAATTTAAAAATGGCGGGAGGTATTTAACCGAAAAATTTATGACCCCAATACGCGAAATTAAATATAAACGTAAAGTTAAATTTAATAGCTCTTACATTATACAAGAACAATGTAAGCAATTCAATTAGAGGTCATGCTCCTAACTAGTATTTAAAACACAATGAATCATTACGTTTATAAATTCAGCAGGAAAATTAATTTCGGACGGGAAAATTAAAATTCACTTTTTAGCTTCAGCAGGTTATGAGTAGAGGGTAACAATATGTTAAACGTGCTGGTTTTGAAGTAACCACCGGAAGAAGACTCATCGTAACTTTAACTTGAGTGTTGTATGAGTCAATCCAAAGACTGTTGCTTAAAATTCAAATAGCGAACCTGACTGCAATTATTCCGGTCAAATATATATTAAAATATGAGAATAAATTAGTAAAGTATTGCTTCATTTTTTCGAGAGTATTACAAAAGTAAGTCACGATTAGCACGAAATGCGCCATTATCAGTGCTTTTATTATAATTAAGCGTTACTCGAATAATAACTAGAGCAATGCGATAGCAGAATAAATCTATAATCGCACCATAAGCAACGAAAAATTAACTTAGAAACTTTTAAACCATATGCTTTGACCGACTGTACTTTAAATCTGACAAAACGCTGATGACACATTAAAACAGTTGGTCCTAGTATATTCATAATTTGTTTCATATATCGGTTCAGAGGGGACTAGTCCCTTTTATATATGTAGCGGTAGGTCGGGTATAATACGAAAAACCTCTTGCAGTATAAATAGTGCTTGAATTAGTGTTAACCTCATACAACAAAATGTCTTCAGCGGCAGATCGTGCGTACTTAGCCAAAATCACAGACTATCAGAAAATCTCTAATAATTATTCACCAAGGATGTGATTGAAAAAGAAGGATGAAACAACAATCAGCAGAACGAGACCCCGAAAATCTAATTGCGGCAACAATAGAGTGCTCTTCTGAAGAGCAAATGACCGAAAACGACAACAAAGCAAGTGCATTGGAAATCGCTCCGGCTTTATCACAAGGAAATACAAATGAAAGCAAAGAAACGCACAGAAAAACAACGAACAACCGGCAACAAAAATCAAAACGGCAAACCGATTCGAGATACTCGAAGAACAAACAGAACAGGCCGGTAGCTGAGCCCCCAAAAAATCCTCCAGGAGAATTTCCGCTGCTGTTTTGCGAAACAAGGGGAACTGGCGTACCTATTTTAGAGGAAAACAACTATTCGCCAATATAGGAATTAAAGAACAACCTTTCAAAACCCTCCAAAGATTAAACTTAAGGCAATCCCACCAAGATAAACCAAAATTCTCTAATACAAGGGCAAACAAATGGGAGGTAGAATTTAGAGAACTCGACACTCTTTAATCAAATATTTCCAAGTTCCAGGTATGTGTCGGCCAGGAAACGGAGAGATGAAAGATGCCTCTTCCATGGCACAGGTTACACAAGATAACGTGTGTGTGCACTTGCAGAGGTTTAACATAACGCAGTGCAAAGTTATCCGCGTATTACAAGATAATTTAATACCTGCCTATACTAAGCATACTATTAAATTTTTTGTGTCCGTGCTGCATGTGTCGCATAAGACCCAGCGTAAGACAAACCTTCTGCGGTGTTTTAAAGCTCTATTTTTTCTAAATTGCAAATTTATAGTCAGCCTGATCATGGCTTACATTCGCTCAGAGTGATTCAGAGGGAGGCGTGTTAATTAAAATATAAGAATCGAAGTTAGCATTAATATTTGATCTCGAGGTGCGTACAAAATGAGAAACCCATATGCATTTATTTTTGACTTACATTTCCTTCTCATCTAATTTGTTTAATTATTACAAGAATATAAAAGGCGGTAATTCTGGCTATGAATGTGATTTATATATTCTGCACAGAAACGCATTGCAATTTTGACATTTTCTTTGTCAAGCCAAGGATTTCTTCATTTTATTAACAGTGTAATTGTTTGCAATGCCATTGTTTTATTACAGCTGTTCTTTAGATTATAGAACTACAGGAATCTAACAAAAAGTTACTAAACAATAAATCGAGATAAATAAGCAACATATATTTTAGTTTTATTTATACTATGCAGAATTTATAGTTAATATAGGATTTTTATTACAGTTATTATACGTGTATCACAGCATCGACTATTGTCTAAATAGTAATTGTTTACATAATCAAATTACATATTTTTTAGTATACTTCATCGACGTATTCTCATGACATTCATTCGAAGATATCTCAAATACATTAAACTTTGAAAGCCGATATGGAAATGCAAACATTTACATTAAACAAATTGCTAGTGATGTCATGCCTCTGTCTATTTATGCTAATTGTAGTAATCAGCGCTTCTCAGTTAAGAACACACGTAAAGCAGAAACATTAGTCTAACTGTAGAAATAATAAAACTCGTCAGGTAATTTATGAATTTGTTGTCCCTAATAAAAAATTAAATATTATCTTGTTATTGAGAGGTGTTATATATAACTTGCAGTTAAGATATCGAAAATGTCAGAATATTTATTTTTTATTTCGCTAATAATCATAAAATTATATATAAAATTTGAGTCCGCCAAATATATTCACTTTTTAAAACATATAAGGTTTTATTTCATTAATATACATGTCTAAATCCTTAAAAACAATAAATGCAACACATATAGACATAAATCTGAGTACAATCTACATTTTGGGTATGTTGAGGGTGGGTGAAGAAGTTGGCACACCCAACATTTTTTTATGCTAATTTATAAATTAGAAAATCTTAAACATCGTATTCACGGTGACTTTATCTTCATATAATAATCATAAAATACTATAACTATAAAATTTTTAGGTCACTAGTTTTTATGTTGCAGTAAATAACAGGAGGATCTCATTTTATGTTCTGGAGGTGCAGTCGTAAGTGTTTATATATAAACTGAATATATTCAATGTGACTGTTAAGAAGAGATGCGTTTCTTTAGCAGTACGCCCTTTTTGGAATAATTATTTATAATGATTTAAATATTATTTAAGTTGGAATATTTATGTCCAAATTCTTATATAAATGCTAATTGTAAGCAGCTTCGTTTATTAAAGAATAACTTTATATCCCAGATGTTGAGTATGTAAAATTGCAATTTAATATTAAATTATTGGATGCAGCAAAATTGATTCAATAATATATTCTTGTATGTTCTTTACGCAAGAAAACAAAATCACTTCTAGTTAAGGATATTTTCATTCACAAATTGACTTCAGTTTTATGTAATTTCAACAGATAAATGCATTTACATTCCAAGTGTATTCTAATTGCCTTAACTTACATTTTATTTTCTGTACAGTAAAATTTATTTTAAAATCATCTTGTTACTTGAACTAATAGGGATATAAATTTATTAAAAATTGAAATTGTCTGCATATTGAAAAATTTATCCTATGTCTGAAATGGTTTGACATTAGATTAATTTTAACCTTATCTGACAATTAACAATAAATACATATAGGGAAATATGTATTTATTGCGATGTCTATTCTCAGATATGAGACATTTTTTCTATAACTATCTACACAACTTAAAAAATTTAAAAACATTAGCTAAAAGTAATATCCGCGCCAGCCAAGTTTGCATACGTAAGCTGGGGAAGGAGGTAAAGTGTAAGGCTGTCGTCATATAATATTTATTCATTTTTAATGTTAAATACTTACATCATCCTTGGTTGATATTTTGCATAAGTTTTAATAAATTATAGTATTCATAATTAATTTGTTTTTAATTTTCGTTAATAGCTTATTATCTTTATTTCTTGTCAATATATAGTTTAAAAGCGCGGACAGTATATTATACAGTATTGTATACATTTCTAATCAAGGTAGTTACAGCTACCAAAATTGTCAAACGGTTATTCTTTAGACAATTTATGGAATTAGAAATAGAGTTAAACTAGTAATAGATGGCAATTTAACAATTCAAATTAAGGTTAACAGTTGATCCTTCAAATTTGATCATTGGCAAAGTTTAATAACATATTTATTTATTCATTAATAATTTATTAATCAACTGACAGTATAAGAAGAAAGCCTTTTGCGACCAGAGTCAATGTAAGAAAAGAAACTTCCGCGAAGGATTCGTATCAATTTTAGACAAAATGTCTACATTCCGCCCATTTTTGTAAGTAAAAGAGGGATGTTGACATTTTGTCAAAATGTGACACTGTCTATTTGTTTAGTTCTTTAGTGTTTTCGCTTGTGATCGTTTGTTTTGAGGGTGTGATCATTCCTAGAATGCGCAAACGTGGAAATTACTGTCAATTAAGCGAATTCTACAGAGGTCGTATTGTTGGTTTGCGCGTAGGTGGTCTGTCATTCAGAGAAATTGCAAATTTCCTTAACCGGAACCAATCCACCATTAAACGCTGCTATCAGGTATGGACTAGGGAGAATCAGGAACGTCGCAGAAAAGGAATTGGGCGACAAAAAAAACAAGCGAGGTGCAGAATCACCATCTTCAACTTATAGCAACAAGAAATTGATTCTCCAGCTAACGAAGATTATCCTGTAACCCTCTGAATGGTTTACCGCAGAATCAGAGCTTGCGACTTTCAATCTTATCGGCCACATCTTGTGTTACCACAACACCGACAGCAACGTTTGAAGTGGTGTACGTTGCGATAGCACTGGAACTTGGAGCGCGTAGGGCGGTGTTCAGTGATGAATCCAGATTCTGTTTGAACGTCGCAATGTTGAATTTTCTCTGTTGCGAGGCATGTGCACTACACTGTCGGGATTATGGTATGAGGTGCTATAATTTATGGAAGTAGATCTCGTTTGGTATTCATTCCAGTAAATATGACCGCCCAGAGATATGTTAATGAGGCGATAGAACCACATTTATTCAGCAGTTGGAAGACCCACTTTTCCAGCAGGATAATGCCCATCCCCATATTGCAAGACGTTCTATGGATCGCTTTGCAGAAGATAATGTCAATCTCTTGCCATGGCTACTATGATATCCCAATATTTTGCCCGCCGATCATGTTTGGGACATTATGGGGGCGAAGACTGACGAACTTATTGCATCCTCCGCAGACGATGCAAGCTCTACAGCACGAAATACAGGTTGCTTGGGACACAATACCTCAAGAGGAAATCGACTACCTGCTAAATTCGACGCCACGAAGAGTGAATGAGTGTGTAATCAATAGGGGGGACCAACCCACTATTAATAAAAATTATATTTATATTTTATTCTTTTTCTTTAAAATTTTAATCAATTGCTAATATTTAGTAGTTAAAAGTTTCTGCCAAGTTTGGTCAAAAAATCCTGGTGTTGCGATTTCCATGTCACTGTGTATACCGATATACAAAAAAATCTGGTGTGAGACATCACACGACTTTCTCTTACACATTTTAAATTTAATTTGAATTTATTGACGTTAGTGACTTTCCTATACACCTAAATTGTAAACTCCAAAATTAATTTAAAA
>JAHWXV010541032.1:0-11309 GCA_024586415.1 Phrixothrix hirtus | reverse complement strand
CAATATCCTGCAATTTTTGGAAGATGTTCGAATAGCAAGAAGACTACAAAGATAAATCAGTACATTTTAATGCAATACGGCACGTGAACAGTGGATAAGACGACGAGGGCCTGTTCCACGGCCAGCCAAATTTGGATTTTTATTTATGAGGGCATGTAGAACAAATCATCTATTCTAAGTCTGTCAACAACAAATGAACTTTGTCAACGCATTGAAGATGACTTCAACCAAATTCGTAACACTCCCTGCGAAAGGATCAAAAGATCTCGCAGAAGATGTGCGTAACAATGCATTTTAGCGGAGGCAATTATTTTAAACATTTACTTTAGAATATCGTTTACGTTGTTTTGGCTTGGTTATTGTTTAATAAATTTGGTTTCAATTTTGACTTCATTGTTGCCGATTGATAAATACACTAAAACTATAAAACACTACTTTAGCGACAAACGTTTATAAAAATGCGTTTTTCACTTTAAGCAATTAGACACAAAACTACTTTTTTTTTGTAAAAAAACGGTAAATTTCGAAATAAAAATGTCGCGAGAGAAAAAGGACCTTATATCTCCACCATAACCGACGCCTCTGAGTATTTTCAAATTTTAATTTCGGAGACTGCAATAAGTTTATCAATCATTTTAAGTATCAAATTTTATCTCTCGTTGTTCGATAGCTATGACCGAAAAAACAGTTTTTCGGCGCCATCCTTATAGGACGTACCTGTCTTAGCATGCATTTTAGAAATAAAAATTATTAAAACTTTCGTTTGAAATATATGTCCAGTGTACGGTCCTTAAATAATGGTCGAACTTATGTGACACCCTGTATAAAGGTCATTCATTCTAAATTAACTCGACGTTTTCATAACAATTCATTCTTATTACCTTAGATTTTTGTAAAATTTGATGCTCATTTTACTATGCATAACCAAATGTAAAATTGTCAGATTTTATCAAAATATTTGCAATGGTTTCAAAATTATAAATATTAAGTTATGGAATTTTATTCAAAATTGACTCGGGAGAAATTTTCTAATTAAATCTCAAAAATCTATGAGTAAAAACGGGAAATCAAAAATTATCTCATTGTAAAGCTCTTACTAGAAATTTTTGCGACGCCGTATTTTTAAAACAAAAATTTTCTAAAAATCTGGTGAGACAACACATAACTTTCGCTTACGTTCATAGATATACAAATATGCATATGTCCACAATTGATTAAAATATTATTTACGTTTATTTTGGGAACGACAATTCTAACAATCACTATCCAAGTTACTGGACACACAAAACCCTGCTTAACTCCAGAGATTTCCTCCAATAACTCGCCTCATTGCATTTTTTCAGCAAAACCGCTAAGTTCGCGCGAAAGCATTTCAAAAACATAAGAACCGTAGCAAGTTTTAAAAACATTGTTAGGTGTTTTCGGGAAAATCGCAAAAAACTTAAAAATTCCAAGAATGAAGGGGCATTTCCGGTCATTCGATTTTAACTAATTTCTTGACATCTCATGCACAGAAGATACAAAATTTAAATAGGGTTTTTTATTTTCATATGATGATTTGTTTTTAAGATATATTATTCATAACTAATATTCCAAGTACTTCCGGTTACTCGATTTTCAAAAATTTATTAGAGACTCTCCTTGGTTAATATAAAATTAAATTAGGTAGCTAAGAAATATACTAAGTTTAAAAAAAAATGCTAGAGCCGATTTCAAAAAAATCGTAAAAACTGAGAATCCGGAAAATATCTAAATGCGACAGAAATAAAGTGGCACTTCCGGTTATTCGATATTAACCAAATTTTTGAATTTGCATACAAACGCGATAACGACCTCAAATATAAATTTTTATTTAGTTAGAGCTTTTATTTTCATGTTATTTTATTCAGAGTTAATGGTGAAAGTACTTCCGGTTACCCGATTTACGGAAAATTTTCCGAGTAATCGCCTAGATTATATGAAAGCGTCTAAGAAATATAGTAAATTTAAGAAAAAAATCCTTAGAGCCGATTTTAACGAATTTACGAAAAATAAAAAATGAAAGAAATAAAGTGGTACTTCTGGTTATTCAATTTTAACCAAATTCTCGATTTAACAAACTAAAGTAATTATAACCTTAGCTATAAATTTTCAATGCGCTAGGGTTTTTAGTTTTATAGTTATTTTATTCAGACTTAACGGCGAAAGTACTTCCGGTTACTCGACTTTCGGAAAATTTTATGAAAAACTGCCTAGATTCTATGAAAGGGCATTAAATGTCTAAGAAATACAGTAAATTTAAAAAAAAATCGTGTTGCTGATTTCGAAAAAATCTCAAAAAATTAAAAAATGACAAGAGTAAAGTGGCACTTCCGGTTTTGCGATTTTAGTGAAATTGTTACAGTCGCGTGCGACGATGGATAGAAACTCAAATATAAAATTTCGTTTTTCGAGGACTTTTACTTTTCGAGTTATCGTGTTTACACACATACGCGCGCGCGCTCATGAGCGCACGCGCACGCGCGTACGAACACGCGCGCACGCTCACCCACACGCGCGCGCGCCCGCACCCACACACATGCACCCACGTACGCACGCACACAGATCAATTTCCAAAAACCTGATTTTTGTACTCAGGGGACCCCAAAACGTGTATTTCCACTAAAATTTCGAGGTCATTTCGGGACGGTAATAGGGGTGTGATTTACTCACATAAAAATTTGAATATTGTGACATTTAAGAAAACTGGGATTGAGGTATAAATACAGGGTGTCTCTGGAGGAGAGACACCCTGTGTACTTACATAAACAATATGAACGATTACGCAAAGTTACATTAGAAAGTAATTGTAAATACATAGTATTTTATCGTATTTTTTGAAAAGTTGAAGATCCCTTTTAGATTTTTAGAATTTAAAAAAAAATCTTTTAAAATTTTTTGCTTCGACCTCAAAAAATTTTTTTTAAAAACATCTTAGTATGTTTTTTAAAAACAAGAACTACGCGCGCGCTGGTTTTGAGAATCTTTTATTTAACTGTAAATGCCATGAGCATACCAAATTTCATCAATATTTGAAATATTGAAGAGAATACTTTAGTGGGCTGATTTCACGTGGAATGACACATACTAAATACACAGTGAAAGATAAATTACGTATAAGGATTTTTTGTGACAATTAATTTTTTAACAGATAAAGCGATAAACTTGTTTATATTTGACGTAATTATAGCAATTACTTCAAATTATAAATTTATAAGTACGAAACCCGTTAAGAGGAGAATCGAATCTTATCATCTTTTAAATATTTTATTTTCTAAATATAACGAATGCTAAAATTCAAATATTACATAATATTGGTAAAGCGGAATGAGGAGAAACAAAAATGTTAGATCATCCTGTATTATAAGGTAAGGTTATATTTCATCTACCCTTTTTTTTAAAATTCTACTTCAAACGGCGCTTTTATACTCATCCATTTTTTGGACAATAAATTGATTTAGTCAATTGTTCAAAAAATTGGACGAGTGCAATATAAAAATTGTTAACAATTTGACGTTCAAGAACTCAAATTCTTAAAAAATAAACCTTGTTCTAATTTTAGGTGGCAAGAGTAAATTAACATGACGCATAAAGATAATCCAAGCATACTTCTTTTCTTTCTCTTACCTATATGAAATATAGTATAAATAAAGCATTGTTTACGTCCAAAATTTTCAATGTCGAAATTTTAGTAGAAATACACGCTTTGGGGCCCGTAAGTCCTAAAACTTGTTTTTAGAAATTGTCTGCCTGTATGTGTGTATGTGCGAACAGAATAACTCGAAAACGAAAGTGGCACATTACTATTGTCATTTTTTGGTTTTTCGCGATTTTTTCGAAATCGGCGCTGATTTTTTTTTTAAATTTTATATTTGAGTTTATCTACTGCCAATGAGTTGTCAAGAATTTGGTTCAAATCTAATGACCGAAAGTGCCACTTTACTCCTGTCATTTTTTGCTTTTTCGCGATTTTATAGAAATTGGCCGTGATTTTTTTTTTTAATTTTATATTTGAGTTTATCTACTGTGAATGAGTTGTCAAGAATTTGGTTCAAATCTAATTAATGACCGGAAGTGTCATTTTACTCCTGTCATTTTTCGGTTTTTCGCGATTTTCTCGAAATCAGATGTAACGATTATTTTTTAAATGTTATATTTAAGTTTCTTATCTTCTGCATTTGAGATGTCAAAAATTTGGTTAAAATCTAATGACCGGAAGTGCCACTTTACTCTTGTCATTTTTTGGTTTTTCGCGATTTTTTCGAATCAACTCAAACGATTTTTTAAATTTTATATTTGTTTCTTATCTTCTGCATATGAGATTTCAAGAATTTGGTTGAAATCTAATGACCGGAAGTGCCACTTTGTTCTCGTCTTTTTTTGGTTATTCGAGATTTTCTCGAAATCTGCTGATGATTTTTTTTAAATTTTATATTTAAATTTTGTATCTTCTGCGAATGAGATCTCAAGAATTTGGTTAAAATCTAATGAGCGGAAGTGCCACTTTACTCTTGACATTTTTTGGTCTTGCGAGATTTTCTGGAAAACGGCGAGAACGATTTTTTTTAAATTTCATATTTAGGTTTCTTTTTTCTGCGAATGAAATGTCAAGAATTTAGTTAAACTTTAATGATCGGAAGTGCAACTTTACTCTTATCATTTTTTGGTTTTTCGAAATTTTCTTGAAATCGGCGAGACGATTTTTTTCTAAATTTTATATTTAAGTTTCTTATTTATTGCATATGAGATGTCAAGAATTTGGTTAAAATCTAATGACCGAAAGTGTCATTTTATTCCTGTCATTTTTCGGTTTTTCGCGATTTTCACGAAATCAGATCTAACAATTTTTTTTTAAATGTTATATTTAAGTTTCTTATCTTCTGCATTTGAGATGTCAAGAATTTGGTTAAAATCTAGTGACCGGAAGTGCCACTTTACTCTTGTCATTATTTGGTTTTTCGAGATTTTCTCGAAATCGGCTGTGACGTTTTTTTTAAATTTTATATTTAAATTTATTATCTTCTACGAATGAGATGTCAAGAATTTGGTTAAAATCTAGTGACCGGAAGTGCCACTTTACACTTGTCATTTTTTGATTTTTCAAGATTTTCTCGAAATCGGTTCAGACGATTTTTTTAAAATTTTATATTTAAACTTTTTGTCTTCTGCGATTGAGATGTCAAGAATTTGGTTTAAATCTAGTGACCGAAAGTGCCATTTTACTCTTGTCTTTTTTTGGTTTTTTTGAGATTCTCGAAATCTGCCTGATGATTTTTTTAAATTTTATATTTAAATTTATTATCTTCTACGAATGAGATGTCAAGAATTTGGTTAAAATCTAGTGACCGGAAGTGTCTTTTTTTGGTTTTTTGAGATTTTCGAAATCTGCTCTGATGATTTTTTTAAATTTTATATTTAAATTTTTTGTCTTCTGCGAATGGGATCTCAAGAATTTGGTTAAAATCTAATGATCGGAAGTGCAATTTACTCGTCATTTTTTGGTTTTTCGTGATTTTCTTCGAAATCGACTCTGGCCATTTTGTTTTTAAATTCTATATTTAAGTTTCTTATCTTCTGCATATGAGTTGTCAAGAATTTGGTTAAAATCTAATGATCGGAAGTGCAATTTACTCGTCATTTTTTGGTTTTTCGTGATTTTCTTCGAAATCGGCACTGACGATTTTGTTTTTAAATTCTATATTTAAGTTTCTTATCTTCTGCATATGAGTTGTCAAGAATTTGGTTAAAATCTAATGATCGGAAGTTTTATTTAATTCTTGCGATTTTCTCGAAAACATGTTTAAAAATTTGTTTAAAACTTGCCACGGTTCTTATGTCTTTGATATCCTTTTCCGTGAACCAAGAGCTTTTCCTGAAAAAAATCGTTGAAGCGAGTGATCAGGGACAATCTCTCAAGTTAAGTAGGATTTTGCGTGTCCAGTAACTTGGATGGGTGTTTCCAAAATAAACGTAAATAATAATTTAATCATTTGTGGACATTATTTCCATACCATGTGCGTAAGAGAAAGTCGTGTGTTATCTCACACCCGACTTTTTGGTTTCTAAAAGCAGATTCTTAGAAATATAAGATTTTACCTCAAGTATAAAATGTTCATAATGTCAAAATAAGATTCCGACAAAGTAATATGTGATCCATACGTTGTAAAATGATTAAATTCGGCCTTATTAGAAAATACTCGAGTAGACAGTGACATGACATAATTTAAAATAAGTAAGAAAATGAAATAAGATTCGAAATAGCAAACCCTTATTGAATAAATAATTACAATTTAGTCAGCATAACAACGAAAGCCAACTATAAAAGTAAAAGGGAGGAACCAAAAATCATCTTTTGCTACTCGACAGCTGAATTCTTATAAAGCGCCTCAATTAAAATCACCACAGGTCAGAACTTGATCCTGTAAGTGTATACTCAACTTAATACTACAAATCACAGCTAATGCTGATCAGAAAAATTAAACAAGCTATAATTAATGAAAAACATTATACTTTTCAGTCACAAGTTGGCTGGAAGATTAAAGAAACCGAAGCATCCCTTTTATCAAGACGTATTTTAAAATTTATTATGAAACGTTATTGGAGAAAAGTATTAAAATATCTAAAATTGAACAAAATACGGCGTGCCATTCAATCAAACAAAAGGGTTCACACGTCAGAAACTATTTAAAATACATTAACAAATGTAGTTGCAAGTAATTAAACGAAGATAAACGTGTTCAATAATTAATACTTAGTTACTACGAATTTGTAAAAGTATTTCATTCCTACATGTTGAACAATTTTAAATAAATAACATTTAGCAAACAAAGAAAGTTGTTGACATTAAAATTAATTCATTTCAGGTCAACTATTACGTACGTTCTAAGTTTTATCTAAATTTATTAATTTAAGTATTAAGCATTTTTTATAAGAACCTTACCATAGATTTTATTAAAATTCATTTTCTTTATTAAAATTAATTTAATTAGCCAATTAAATTAGGACAGGGAGAGAATACTATGTAATTAAAATTTGTTTCGTCTGCGTAGAGCAGTAGTCAGCTAATTAATTAAGACAGTTTTGAACCGAATTTCGTTTAGCAGATTAATCTGTGCCTCTATTTAACTTTAATTTGGTATATTTGTCACAATTATCCATCGCGTTTGGGGTCACATTACTAAAACAGGGTTCCTCTTTCCAGAAGGACACAAAATTCCCTGACTTTTCCCGATTTTCCCTGACTTACCATTTTTGCGAGTACTCTTTTGAGGTTATTAAGACCAATCAATGGTCACTTTCTAGAGACCTGGTATGAAAGGAGACCGATAGCTCGCAAAAGCGAATCAGGCTCCTCATAGAAACTGAAGGGTCCTTGCCGTTCATCCTTCTCGTTGACCCATGACAGGCTATATGAGAGTCTATACAACCTAACTAAGGAAACCTAAACAAAAACTCTAATCCAAAATGAGTACCTCAGGGTCAACCCAAGGGGCCCCAACGTATTCATTAACAAGACTAGATTAGGTTAGCCATGACTTTTGGGATGTTTACAAAATTCCCGGACAATTCCAGGTATTCCAGGTTTTCTAGGTATGGGGGAACTCTGTGAAACTTAATATAATGTCATCGTGATATGTGAGCGAGTGACCAAGTTACGGGAATTCCTTTTAAAACAATTAAATCATGTTTTTTATTTGGGAGATGGACTTTAGAGAACCTTTTTTGACTATTACTACCGATATAGTTTTTCCAAAATCTCATTTTCTTGTGTAATAATATCGACTACTGACAGAATTGGTGCTCTAAGAATGTTTTACCTAAATAAGGGAAGCAGATCATTACATGTATACTGACACCCTCATGTAAGATACTTGTTAACTACCTAATGTTTGAATTAGTAAAACTTTTGTTTTGCTATACTCTTGACCAAAAATAATTAGTACAATTTGTGTAAAAAATTTGATATTTCGGGGGGCGGGGCGGATGGAAGTGCTATATATAATAAACAATAATGATTGAATCGCAGTTTGTTAGTTAATACAGTGTGCCAAAAAATGTATACACATTCTTGACAGTTGATAGCTCACACTTTTCTCTTCTTTTCAGGTTGAATCGAAATGTGAGATTAGGCGAGGCCACACTAAAGTTTGAACAAAGAAAACGTATTTCCCAGTGCTACTGTAGCGATCCACCAAAGTGATTTACCATCACTCGAATTCGAGACAAATTTATAGCAAATGAAAATGTTTCGGGCGCCAAAAACGTATCATTAGATTTCAAGAAAATCAGTGCAGCAAGCACCCTTTGAGACAGCAATTTCAAAATAAAGCATCCATCGCATCTTGTATCGCTGTCATCGGAAAAGTTAAATTCCAAGAAAAGTATATACTCTTAATGTTCTTGACGCACATTACATTAGAAATAATTGATCAATAAATCGTTATAATAATATAAGTAACCATTGCAAATAATATTTAAGAGACATGATCCTTGGCTAGTATTAAAAATTACAAAGAAGCAGGCGAAACTCAGGCGCCGGACGTCTGCAATGCATGATTTAAAAACGAAACAATTAGATTAAAATACGACATATGATAATAATCCGGATCGTCGTAATTTTCAATCATTGTATACAAGCTGTTACAGAATAGCATGCACTTTTTCAAGTGCTCTTGAGGGTTGACGACCACAAAATATATTACAAAACTTCTAACGATGATACTTTAGAAATTATAATCAAATAAACATTAATTTTGAAATAGCCCTCATCGTGCAGTTAAAATATGACACTTTAAACATTAAACATGTATTTCCTTAGAGAGAAATTTGTGAAATTCGAACTATTTATATTCATTTCTCGCTTTTATATACACATTGACTTCCACAATTATACGACATAATTTTGCAACATAAGTTATAAAACAATTGCATTAGAGATAATTTTATTTCATCCACAGTCATTAAGAAACTAAGTTGAGGGCGTATCGCCTATCGAATACTTACAAATGTACAAATTTGTCACGGTAAATCCTTTTCATAGAAAGAATATCCGACAATAACACAGAACCGATTTTGTTCCATCACGCTCACGCTATTCTAATGCAAATAGTACCGTAACGTAACTAGTCAGTGCTTTAAGTCTTTATTTGCCGTTATTAACTTGTATTTTTTCGGTACAACTTGATGGTTATTTTATATTGATATTTATTTATAACAGCTTCTTAACAAGACACGTTCTTAGGACAAAATTAAAGGAATTTAAAGTGCTATTTATATAGAAAAGTGATATTCTAGAACATTTGGAAATAATAAAGAACAAAATTACACATTGCTGACCTTGAATTTAGTTAGGTATCAGTTGTAGTAAAGAGTCATTCCTGACTACATCATTTATATAGCACAATGGAACTTTCTGAAATGTTCCAGAGTCTTTTAGAAAATTCTTGTTATCTTCAACTTTGTTAAAGTATAAAAGCGTGTTTTTATAATCATTACCTTCTTGTAAAACATCTAAAGAAATGTAATACTTCGGTTTAATATTCCATTTACTGTTTACTGCACTTGTTTTAGTAATATTTCATTCGGGTTTATTGCCAGAAGGAACACGAGGGTTTTGTTTTAGTTCAGAATAAGTTAAGGTATGTCAGAAACAATTTTTTATTATTTTGAGATATTCTACAAGTCCTAAGAATTCACTTACTTGAAGAAATACACATTTTCTGTAACACCCTGTATAGACACAGTATTTAAAATTCAAAAAGGTTAAACCAGATAAATTAAGAGTGCGAGAAAAATGTTTAATGGCGAAAAATAAAAATGTCATTGGCCGAACGTGAGTTTATAAAATACGTTTTTTGTTCATCGCCCACCATAAAAAGCGCTTGTTCATAAAAATTACAATTTGCCCATCGTAATTAAGAACGCCGATAATTTAAAACAATTACAATAACTTAAATTAGTAGTTACGCCTGTGCATAATTGAATAAAATCAATTATCCACGGGGACAAGCCCGGCAAACAACATAAATAATAAAATCGTGTTGAGCGGTTAAACATGTGCCGGTTATTTAGGAGGTTATCTCGGTTGGAGATATTTCAAGAAAGCATATTTCTCGCGCAAATCAAAATAATTACCAGCGGCAGCCCAATAGCTGTTAAGAATCTGAAGATAACAGAAACGACAGTCATTAAATATTTCTATAAGTAGGACTAATAAAAAAAAGGTGCTTCTGCTTAATAAATTTATGGAACTTAAGAAACGTTTAAAATTATTAATAAGTTCAAAAGTTCATAGAATTAAATTCTAATGTAAACTTGCTTATTCGTTTCTTTGCGTACAAAAGTAAGGTAAAAATTAACGATACCAGACAACAAAAATCTGGGTGGAAAAAACTACCTCGTCATCTAAAATTTGAAGTTTCGGTGGTTGTTCAATAAAATAAACTGCTGCACCCGGCAATCAAAATACTTTTAGATAGCGACACGTCGAATACAATGAAGATGATCTGGACCGGAGGTGCAGTTTTGAGAGTGTTACTTGGCAAGCCGTATAAAGGTGCACAAGTTTCACAAGCTCTGTTTAGAATGATGAGACTACTTTTAAATTAAATGGGTCAACTAATTGTCACATAATTACACCTGCTTAGGAACTGAAAATGCGCTTCATATGGAGATACATAACAATGTACCAGGGGTTACAATGTGGTACGGCTATTAAGTAAAGAAATTAATCGTTAATTAGCTTTATTCGCGGTAACGCTCCCTGATCAGTCGGAGGCAAATTCTCACGCGCACTTGGATTTTCAGCGTTCGCTACGAATCGAAGTGCGCATGCGAACTTGGCTCCGACTGATCAGGGATCGTTACCGTGACTGGTGCTGTTTACTTGAACTTGCTACAGCAATCTCTCAATTACAGTATGCATTGAGCTTCCGTCCGATACACACGTATTTGCCGGTAGCTCTTGTATATTCTTGATACTGCAACTTAGGCTCTTTCAGCTTGCTGCGGTGGGTCGGTTGCAGTATCTCTCCAATATTCGGTGCTTGATAGTGCGAAAGTAATTCTTAGCAATTCTTCGTATTTGCGGCGTCAGAACTCCTCGCGAAATGTCGCGTGTACGCAGCAGTGAACTTGGGAAGTCATTACTTCCATGCTATGCTCATGAACTCCTACCGTCGAAGATATTTTGCTCGCAATTTATCATGATGAACCTAGCAAGCGAGTTGAAAGCTATCATGAAAAAAGAACTGGCTGAAGGAGAAGACGTCGCCGCAAATATGTTCGCCGGC